>SKCR01021126.1:0-158836 GCA_019454045.1 Zanthoxylum bungeanum
TTTCGGTCATGAAATCATCAAATTTGAAATATTTTCTCTTTCAAAGTTGTAGATCGTTGAGTCTTCTTTAATCTGGAACTTGAATCAGCTCAATCCGATATCGGAGTAAAACGTTATGCCCAAAATACGACAGATGCGCAAAACTGGAATTTCCAAAACTGCACTTCTTCAAAAACGCCCTTTCAGTTTCCAATCTCCAAATTAATATATCAAGTCCAATAATTGCCCTTATTTGATCCACATTTCATCCTAAATGATTTCATTGAGTCCCGAAATTATTTTATCTGCAAAATAAATAAAACATATCAAAACGTTCATCAAACCCGAGAAACTAAACAAAATATTAAGTAAAAGGGGCGGTAAATATGATATATTTTCCGCTCATCACACCCCCCAAACCTAACATTTTGCTAGTCCTCGAGCAAAACAACAAAATAAAATTAAAATTAAACTAAGCCACTTTCGTAGGGATCACGGTTGCATTTAGCATATGCAACAAGCCTTTAAACCCCTAGGTGTCCCTAGTGGACGAGTTATAGTCTCGTGAGGGCTTACAGCAACGATACCCACAAACGTTTTTACAAAAGTAAAAAGGTAGTAAAACTAATGCACACAAAAGCAAAAAGACAAGCGAAATAGAATAAAGATGTAGTGACTAAACAGGTGAAACTTCTACTCCAAGTTACTAGTTCTTTTGTTTTATTCTAAATTACTGAATAAGTAAATTCTCCGATTATATTTACCATTCTTCATATACACAGCCAACAAAATATTAATCAACTCATTTTTGCCCACAACAGTCATAAGTGCAGTTGATAAGAGAGTAATATTTTTGTCCTAAAGTTCTATCAGATTTCACATTTTTGGAGCAATAGAATAATATTCTAATTTTTTCTGATTTTTTCTTTGATTTTTCTTTATTTTTTATTTATATACAATATCTCCATCTATGTAGCGAGCATTGGGTCGGTGGCTCCCAAACCAGTTGGTTTTAGGGCACCAGGTGTTAAGAACCCCTACGGACTTATTACCCAGACTTCAGATATAAATATATTTTGCAGCATCTTTGATCCATGTAGCGAGTGTTGGGCCAGTGACTCCCAAACCAGTTGGTTTTAGGGCACTAGGTGTTAAACACCCTTACAGACTTAATAACTCGGATCTCAGACGTTTTTTTTTTTTTTTTTTTTTTTTTTTACTCCATTGCTTTTTTAAGGCTTATTCCAATTAAACTAGCACTGAATTTACAAACTTTTCAATTTTAGTTCATGTCTGTATGTTACCATGTATGTTGATTAATATCTGTCAACTGAGCATATGAAGATTCATTTAGTCAATTTTATGGAGAATTTACAAATTAAATAATTCAAAAGGAAATAAACAAAAATTAACTTGTTTCGAAATAGGTTTGAGATACGTCTCAGGAGTGGATACTCCTTACTCGGCTATCTCTTCTAATTTTCACCCTTTTAGTTAAAATGAAAACTTAAAAATGCAAAATATTTTTGTAATTTTTGTTGAAAATTTTTCAATTTTTTTTTGTTTTTTTTCGAAAATTTTGGACTAAAAATAAAAAAACCAAATACAAACTACAACATACAAACTAAAAACAAGGTACTAATCAACTAAATCCCTCCCCCAAACCTAAATGAGACATTGTCCCCAATGTCTTAAACAGTAAAATGAAGAGTAAGAAGGTCGTACCTGGTTAGCTGAAATCTATAGGAAATTAAAGGTTAAGATCCAGATTAACTCTACGCCTCTTACCACGATCGTCCTCAGACCAATTTATCTTTGATAGGATAGGGTCAACTTGTGGCTCATGAGCTAAGAGTTGATCTATTAGATCCGGAGCAGTTCTGGCAGTAAAGAGGAGTTCTTTCATAGGTTTTGACATGACCCCATTTCTCCGAGCATCATCAAGAAAACACACAAAGAAAATCATAAAATCCATCAACGTTAAGCAATCCAAGTGGTTTCTAGTGTATGTTCAGGTTTGCCCAAGATAGAACTATAAAAATTTCCTCTAATGGACCCAACCACCTGGCAAAGCAATAAAAGCATCAGCACGATTAATCATTTCTACTAGGCGTTCAGACATACCTGGCACGATCAGTTCCTCTCCGTTTGATGACCCAATAATAGATTTGCCTCTGCCAAGGGTTTTGGGATGATTCCCAAAACATGACTGCCTCCTTCTTGTACGGCCTTTGAAACGATCCCCATTAATCCAAGATTGCCTCCGCCATATATTAAGTGCATATTCGTTGCAGCTAAGACTCGACCCAATTCCTGTGCTGCTTCTATGTATTGTGGTTTAGTACCAACACTACTACCGCAAAACACACAAATGTTTTCAACTCGTCTTCTTGAAGTGGCTTCCATGTTTGATGTTTTTCTTTCTCAACTCTGGATGACTTCAAAGGTGCAATGATGAGTTGAATTTATAATACCTGAAAAGGGTGAGTAAAAATAGCACAAGTTTCTTCCAAAGGACGATTAGTAGCAAAAAAAATAATAAAGACCGTGATAGTCAAAAAGATCTGGATCCTGTCGGAGAAAACAAAGAAAACAACAAAACAAATCAATAATATTAGGAAAAGACAAAGAGATATAATATGTACAAAAATTTACAGCTTGATTAACGTCTATGCGTCAGGGACAAGCTTCCCATCCAATTTTCTTATAAATTGGCAAACATGGTCTTTTTGAGTCAGATTCCCGAGACTTAACTGTTGTCTTTCTTTTTGAAATTGTGTATGTAATTTGCGAATGGTTATATGAACATATCCACTGGGATGCGTCTCAAGAGTCGAAGATATATCATCTAAAGACTCCTTACTCAAGCCATCCCTAATGAAGTTAATTTTGTCTTCGCGATTATCAGACACCATTCCTAAAGAACGACAACGAGTGTTGCAATTAAATCGTGCACATTTGAAACAAACACCCATTTGCTTAGCTCTACGTTTCTTTGTATAGATGCTTTTTCCAAAACCAGGCAGATGTGAAATAAAAGAATCAGAAGACTCACCTGCCAATCGGACTCGTGCTTCAATTACCCAACGAATATCATTAGGAATACCATGGATTGTTAATAACCTCATCCGTTCCAAGCGAGCTTTGTATACTTTCATCAGAGATTTTGGAGGGAGAGAAGGAAATTGCTTGTGAAGATTTGCGAAAGCTTCTTCCATCTTGAAATGACTAAAAATTAAATCACACCAAATCACAATATATACAAAAAATTGCATGGTTGCCTCCCTGCTAGCGCTAAGTTTAAAGTCGTCAGCCAGACATGACTTCTCGAACGTTAAGCTGGATCTGAAAGTGTAACACTTTCTTTTTGTCGCTCAAATGATTCTCCCCAGTAGTGCTTGACACGCTTGTTTTTAACCTTGAAAGTTTTGTTGGCGTCAGGATCATGTATCTCAACGGCTCTATTTGGTAAAACTTTGGTGATCACAAATGGACCTGACCACCGTGATTTTGGCTTCCATGGGAAGAATTTCACCCTTGATTTGTTTAACAGTACCTTCTGCCCTGGTTCCAGTTGTATGCGCACTAACTTCTCATCATGTCTTTTCTTGCCCTTTTCTTTGTACAATTTGGCATCTTCAAAAGGCTGATTGTGAAATTCCTCCAATTCGTTGAGCTGGTGGAACTTTTTCTCTTCTGTTGCTTGTAGAGCAAGAATTGGCTCTTTCAGTGCAAAAGATGCTTTATCTTTAGCCTCCACAGGCAATTGACATGTTTTAAGTTTGTCAGTAGAACTTTGTCTTTATCAGAGTTCTGAATGGTACTGTGTATCACATCGAGTTTGAAACATTCCTCCTTCTTTTCATCATCTGGAAAATTCATGGCCTTGAAAACATTGAATGTTACTTCTTGGTCCTGTACCCTCATGGTTAGTTCTCCTTTTTGTACATCAATAATGGTTGACCTGTAGCCAAGAACGGTCTCCCGAGGATGATTGGCACGTCTGCGTCTTCCTCCATATCAAGGACAATAAAATCTGCTGGGAAAATGAATTTGTCAACCTTGACCAGCACATCCTCAACTACGCCTCTTGGAAATACGAGCGTTCTATCAGCAAGTTGCAGTGAGACTGAAGTTGGCATGTTTCTCCAATCTGTAATTTCCTGAAAATAGAAAAAGGCATCAAGTTAACACTAGCACCTAAATCACATAAAGCCTTACCAAAGTTATGTTCTCCTATGACGCAAGGAACAGTGAAACTGCCAGGATCTTTCAACTTCGGGGGAAGTTTCCTCTGAATGATAGCACTGCATTCTTCTGTTAATGCTACTGTCTCGTAATCTCCCAATCTCCGCTTTCGTGAAAGAATATCTTTCATGAATTTGGCATAGCTGGGCATTTGTTCCAACGCTTCTGCAAATGGAATGTTGATATGCAGCTTTTTGAAGATTTCCAGGAACCGGGAAAATTGCTTGTCCAATTTATTCTTCTGAAGACGTTGAGGAAAGGTGGAGGTGGAGTGATCTGTTCTTTTTCCTTTGCTTCTTTTTCTTCCATTTGTTGCTTTGTTTCTTTTGGAACTTCCTCAGCAGTTGAATTGACTCCAACATCTTTGTTGATTTCAGTACCGCTCTTTAACATGATGGCATGACATTGTTCCTTCCCATGTTTCTTGGATTTGGCTCTGTGTTGCTGGGAAGGGTACCTGGCGGTCTGTAACTCTGAGCATTTGCCAGTTGTCCCATTTGATTCTCTAGTGCTTTAATAGAAGCAGATTGACTTTGAATTAATGCCGCTTGAGATTGAAATATAGCATCATACTTTTTTAACTGAGTCAGCACTTCTGCTATTCCCGGTTCATTTGTCTGCTCCTGGCTTTTGTTCTGCTGTTGGAATTCAGGTGGTGGATAGTTCTGTTGTTGAAATCCTGGTGGTGGATTGTTCCTTTGTCCAGAATTGTTGCTCCATGAAAAATTGGGATGATTCCTCCACCCTGGGTTGTAGGTGTTGGAATATGGATTGTTTCCCTGTCTGTTAAAATTGTTGACATAATTCACCGTTTCTTCAGGTTGAGTTGGCTCTGGTGCTCCTCCATATGTTGAACTTGTTGCTCCAATATTGCTTTGAGTGTTGAGAGTCTCCATGAATTTGCATATCTGGTCCAGTTTGGCACTAACTGCTGTGTTGGCTCCAACTTCATAAATTCCTGCAATTCTTTGAATCAAGCTCATTTCTGTTGGCCACAAGGAATTGTTATTGGCCATCTCTTCGATTAGGTCCCAGGCTTGATCTTCTCATTTTGACATCAAAGCTCCTCCAGCAGCAGCATCAATAGTGGTTCTCATCAATCCAGAAAGTCCATTATAGAAAGTTTGGACTTGAAGCCATTTTGGAATCTCATGGTGAGGACATTTCCGGAGCAGATCTTTGTATCTTTCCCAAGCTTCGTACATGGATTCTGAATCTTGCTGCACAAAGGATGTGATGTCATTCTCAGTTTTGCTGTTCTGGCTGGTGGAAAGTACTTTGCAAGGAATTTGGTGGCTAGGGTGTTCCATGTTGTGATGGAACCTGCTGGTAGTGAATGTAGCCAGGCCTTTGCTCTGTCTTTCAAAGAGTATGGAAAAACCCGCAATCTCATTGCTTCTTCAGCTCCTCGGTTGTAATTGAAAGTGCCACAAACTTCCAGGAAGTTGCTGATGTGGGCGTTAGGATCTTCAGTTGCATTCCCTCAAAATTGAACTGACTGCTGAATCATCTGAATGCATGTTTTGATGTCACACGCATTTGCTGGTAAGGGAGGAAGTACAATACAGGAAATGAGTCTGTCAACCATCGGAATGGTTCTGTCTCGAATGGGAATTGGTGGTGCAACGATCAAAGGTTCAGGTTCCATGTTGACTAAAGCTTCTTGGCCTTCTCGCCTTTCTCTTCTCAACTGTCTGATGGTTCTTTCAATTTCTAGGTCAAGTGGTCGGAGTTCAAAGCTTCTGGTTCGTCTCATGAAGTGTCTAAGAACCTGTAACACAAGAAAACATAAATAATAAGTAAAAAGAAATTAGATACAAGTAAAGGTATCTAACCCCTAAACTAATAGTAAAAGATAACTAAGTCCCCGGCAACGGCGCCAAAAACTTGACCGGCGTAAACACACACGTATAACGCAAGCGCACGTATCGTTCTAGTAGTATAAAAATATCGATCCCACGAGGACTTAATATCTAATCTATTAATTTTATGAGGTCAAATGATTACTAGTATCTAACAGTTGTTTGATTGATTTGAAATGGTGACGATTCTAAATTTAAAAACAAGTAAATAACATTGTTCGAAAGTAGATTTTAAGAAAATTTAATATTAAAAACTATCTAGGGTTGTGATTTCTTCCAATATCATTTTAAAGATGAAGTGGTTATCTTAAAGTTGGGTAATATATTGATTTATTAACCTGGAACACTAAATTATGTGTAAGCCTCTGTCGATGGTCAGACACAAATACCCAGTTTAACCCAATTGAACCATATGTCTATGTCAACCAAATTATCTGGATTCATTAAGTTTAAGTTCCAATTATGGCTACCCCCGCCCGACAGGTATATTCCTATCCTGTAAGGAAATCTATTAAAGGGTTATCTATCCTCAAGGAAGATCGTGGGCTATTAAGTCTAAGGTCTTAAACCTAAAATCCCTATGTCTAGTTCATTTTAGATTTACCAGTTCAATTTTATTAATGGCCAGTTAATAAAAAGCATTAGGATTAAGACTCAATAAATAAACATTTATATTACCCAAACTATAATTTAACCCCTTATAAAACGGTGATATGGATTTCATCACAACCCCAGATAACTGGCTTAGTTACGACACATATTTACAGGTGGTAAAAAAAAACTTAAATAAATAAAAGACATAAAGTAAAATACTGAAAAGTAAATGCTGAAAGTAAATTACTGAAAAGTAAATTGCCTGAAAAGTAAATTGCTGAAAGTAAATTACTGAAAAGTAAAAACTGAAATTAAAGAAAGAAAAGTATTGTGCGTAAAAGTAAATTGCGGAAAGTAAAAACTGAAAAGTAAAGAAAAGAAAATGCGAAAGCGAAAATTAATTACTAAAAGCTATAAATAAACAAACAAGATACAATCTTCTTAGTATTCTTAAGGAATTCCTTAGAAGAAAGTATGAATTTTACAAATGAAATGGCTTGGTATTTATAGGCAAAATTTTGCCTCCATCAAATCATCCATCAAATTCTCCACCAAATCCATTATTAATTTCTCCACTAATACTCCACCAAATCCATAATTGCTCCACTAATTGCTTATCTTGTTTGGGGTTGATTTGATAATTTTTATTAATTATTAATTAATTAATATTTTGCTTTGAAAATGATTGATAATGACTTTTAATAATTACACTCCACACACTTTGGATGGTTCATCAATTTCGGTCATGAAATCATCATAATTGAAAATATTTTCTCTTTCAAAGTTGTAGATCGTGTGGAGTCGTCTTTAATCTGGAACTTGAATCAGCTCAATCCGATATCGGAGTAAAATGTTATGCCCAAAATACGACAGATGCGCAAAACTGGAATTTCCAAAACTGCACTTCGTCAAAAACGCCCTTTCAAGTTTCCAATCTCCAAAATTAATATATCAAGTCCAATAATTGCCCTTATTTGATCCACATTTCATCCTAAATGATTTCATTGAGTCCCGATATTATTTTATCTGCAAAATAAAATAAAACATATCAAAACGTTCATCAAACCCGAGAAACTAAACAAAATATTAAGTAAAGGGGCGGTAAATATTGATATATTTTCCGCTCATCAACACACCCGAAGGTAGTTCATAAACTTAGGTATCTACGGTTAAAACAACGACTTTCGTCCCGTTTCCAAATCGCAGATTAAATCTCAATTGAAGTCAGTATGCTGTTCAAAACAGATTCTGAATATCAATATATATTTATGTACCACACTAAGTATCTAAAATCCCATTTTAATACTAGTAGTGAACATAATATTGACAAACATATTTAAAGTCAGAGCCTTGCTCGTCTTCAATTCCTTCATGTCTGCTTTTTCCAAACGGCAGTCACACTTCCGCGATCCCGTTTGCCACATTTAGCAGACATTTTGGGATATGTCATTTATCTTCCTAGAAGATTATAATGATTTTGCCTTTGCCCATTTCAACACTCTAGAAGCTTTTGGCCAAGCCTTGGCATTCTAGAATCGAAGTAAGGTGCGCCTTGCGCTACTTGCCTAATTGCAAACTTTGACTTTTATCTCTTGAGAATAGTCATTAACCCTCCAAGAGTTATTATTGCAATTTTAGTTCTTCTAAAATCTAAGTATAGATTTATGAAGATCCTCCAATTTCTTTATCATACTTTAAGAATCTAATTCTTATTTCTGATTTAGAAATTAAGGAGTCTACTGCGGCAAGTATAATGGATTAAGCACTGAAGTTATCATCACATAATCTTCCAAAGATTATGCTCTACTATTTTCTTAACTCCGGGCTTAGGCATAATAGGTTATTTTATCAAATAAAGTAACTTATTATATTTCCAGGACCATCCTGAAATTTTATTCCCAATTTTGAAAATTAACCATTTAAATACATTTTCCCTAGGATTATGTATTAAACGTCAATCTTTCAATTTTATCTTGATTCTAATAGTCCAAATATTTAATCAACGATTTAGGTACTATTAATTATAATGATTACAATAGTCCAAATATTTAATCAACTATAATTTTTAATAAATTAATATCAATTATATTGATTACTATAATCCAATTATAAAATCAACTATAAATGAATAGTTTGAATATATAGTCCAACTATTCAAATTAAAACAACTTTAAATATTAGTCCAACTAATACTTTTAATTTATTTGACGAGTGATATTTGTTTGAGCGCGTATGGTGAGTAATTGAACGAATATTGCAAATTCAATTCTTGCCTCCCACTATTTTTCGGCGAGTCTCTAACCCTTTGTCGAGTACTCGGGAAACCGCGTTTCCTAGTGGGCTAGGATCCCGTTAAATATTACACATCTTGACTTTGGCCAAAAAATTGTTATGATAATTAATTAGGTAGATCTCTAAGATCGATTGGATCCAATCCAATTCCTAGATCCGGTAGGGGGACATCCAAGTCCGAAACATATTCTTATATATGCCAAGACATCCAATGTATTACCTAACCTTTTTCCTCTGGATCAACTAAGCCTTGGCTTTGGCACAACAAACTTAGTGATCCCAGTCAAGCGCGACCCATTGACCATGGAAAGCTTCGTAATCAATGTCGATGGACAAGAAGTGGTCTTGACTTTGGCCAACAAACCACAACTTAGACAAGACACTGATATGTAACAAAGCCTTCGTGATTCAAACATATCTTTGACAGACAAAGGCCTTGACTTTGGCCAACAAACCATTCCGTCTTAGATCTTGAGTGAGAATCACTCAATGGAAGGAATGACGCTTAATATTGAGCGAGGTTTTTTCGCGTGCAATTAAACAGTTACCCCATAAGCCTTTAAATCAATTTTGGCCCATTAGGCCCAATTAAACTTTAAAGTCCATTTAGTAGCACTTGGGCTTTATGGAAGCAGTTTTGGGCCCAATTGGATCCAATCCAATTTGCCTTAACCCAACTTTGTACAACAAAGCCCAACAAGCCCAATTACAACATTAAAGCCCAAATCCAATTTTAAGGCACAAATAATTAAATTCCAAAAATCCAATTTTCCCAATTTAATTACCAAAGTGTATTACATGATTAATTACCCAAATTAACATTTCTAAAACATCAATATACACAATTAATCATGCTCATTTTCATCATCACATGTCCAACACATTTTGATTAAAATTAAACCCAATTCCATGCTCAACATGTCTCGGCCAAGGAGGTAATTTTAAGTCCAATTCTGATTCCAATCCAATTGAATCCGCAATCAACATAAATCACATTCCCGAATGATTCCAATTCATCCAATGAATAAAAAATCAAAATTTACCAAGACATATTAGGGCTATAGTATTCGGCCATCACCAAATATTTGGGGAAAATTATTCCAAATCAATTTTCTTGAAATTGATCAAATCAAACTTCAATTCAAACACATTTAAGCATATTCATTCATCCAAATTCACAAATTCATGCTCAAAATCAATTTGCCCAAATTTTAAGCCCTAAACTTTTTCATGCTCAAACTTGCTCTAGATGCCATTGTTGGTTTCTATTAAGGTCCCAAGATCAATTATAAGCATGAAAACATTGCGAATACACATCGATGAAGTTGCGGAATACTTACATCGATCGGTTGAGCGACGCGGCAAGCAACGAAACTCCAAAATGTTCACTGGTTGGGCGTGAACTGCAGTGCAGATTTTGCTCACTGTTTTGGCTTCGTTTTTGGTCCTTCGTCAAGCTCCAAGCTTCGTCGAACGGTTCCCGGCTCATGGGTGAGCTTCCCTATCACCTTCGCATGTCCCGTAAGTGTGCTAGCACTTGAGATTTTGCCACAAAATCCCACTCTTGCTCCCCTTGTCTCTCGGCATTTCAAACCAGAAAACACAGAAAATTTAGCCCATTTGGGCGTGAAGAGAGAAAAGGAAATGGAGAGAGAGTGTCGTAAAATGTGTTCCAAATTTGTGTATCTTATACACAAATTTGAATTTGCATTTCATTTCATGTGAATTTGGCTTTATAAAGTCAAACAATTAAAGCCCAACCACTCACATCACTTCAATCCATCAAGTTGTCAAGTCACATCACTCAAAGTGACAAGTGATTTGACGCTTGATGCGACTAGCGATTTGATGCTTCATTTGACGTGCCGCACTCAAATTCGAAATGCGAATGCACTCACAAATAATCTTGGGCTCGGGTTCGCTAATTCTAAATTAACGAATTTTCCGTCGCATCGTAATTAAATGATTACGCCTAGCGAAATCACTATTCACGTCGCTAACGAATTAATTCTAAATTAATTTGTTCGTCCGAATTAAAATCTAATTTTAATTCCGCGTCGAAATCCAATTTCGTCTAATATATCAAATATATTAATTTAACCGATTAATTCCAAATTAATCGTTATCTCTCTTTAACGGATATTTTATACCCGATAAAATATCTCTGCAATTAATCCCAGATTTATTTTCTATCTCTTCTAATTAATCCCATATTAATATAGAGTGTGAGTTATACGTCATCGGTGAATCTTTGGGAAGCGACCCATGAGATCCCCGGATATGTTGGTAGTAAATTCGGTCTTCGGACTATCCGAACACGTAAGTACCTCGTACTACGTTTATACCGAATTACAAGACAAGGTTGGCCTCTATCAAAGCACCATGCCTCCCCAATTCTCTGGAAATATCCTTACAGGAATAAGGATCTATATCAAGCGTAGTATACCGTAGTATTGCGTATTTCTGTCCAGCATCGGATGATCACGTGCTAGGCCTGGGGCTGGAATTGTGTCTGCCCCGTACGAAGCACATATCAGATGTCTGGTGACTAGTCTCTATATCGGATAACTATGACCAAGTCATATTATCCCGATGGCTGCAGCACTTAAGAGAACCAGTACCGTATCCTACGTCCTATCATCTCCATATGACTGGAGTGACACTTCCGTCTTGACATCACACCCAACACACTACGATTCTCAATATACCCAATATTGGCGTACACAGAACCGGTTAAAGCCCTGGACGACCTCAACCAAAGTATATTGATTGTCGTATGCATTAGCGGTGCAAGTCTCAGGTTAAGACCAAATACACCTACCCTAATTTCGGACATCCATAGACACATAGTCATACTACCAATGGAATTCCGAGGGGGTCTATCCAGAGCGAAGCTGTTTCCCGTACCATCGGTAAAACACAACCTCCTATTACACTTGCATGAGTATCCTATACCCAAATATATAAGACCTATGTCGTTGTGCCCTCACAACGCGCACAAGTGCAATACTAGTCTTTTACGTATTTATCGATGTCCAATCTCGATGACACTCTGACTAGGGATATTTAATGATTTATCCTTCGTGGACTGATACTGTCTCATATCATTCTCTGTCCAGGAACAAATCATATCGACCTCTCATCATTTATACATCTAGGTAATCTAATCACAAATGATAAGCGTGCAATCTCCTTTGTCACATAGTTAATTTGTACAACAACACCATGATCTGTACAAATAGTGACGCTATGGGTCATAATTGTCCAACAGTCCCATGATCATATTAAGCCATGAAATAGAATGAATACTACTAATAAGCATGTCGGAAACATACTTACAAAGATCGGTCTGGATGTGATGCTCAAAAAAAATTTCCTCCAAGAAACTCCAAGGTTCGGCCAAGGTACTTTGTTTAAAATGATCTACAAGCTCCAAGCTTTATGGATTCCAAGCTCTAAGATTAGGTTTCTTATCACCTTGTATTGATCCTTCAAGTGTGCTAGCAATTGAGGAAGAAAAGAAATTTTTTTCTTCCAAGGAAGAGAGGCTCACGGCCTTGCTTGAGAGAGGGAGAAAATTTTGTGTTTTTGTTTCTTTGTTTTCTAAAAAACAATAACTTAAAATTCCTTTACCAAATATTTTGTATATCCTTTCAAAAAGTCAACAAATTTTGGCTCCAAAATTTCAATAAATGCTCACAACTACTCCCATCATGAATAGTGACAGCATGTCACTCACAAAAAGTGACTTTGACATCTATCACCTTTATATGACAAGTGATGTGACTTGCGATATGACTTGTGGGCCCCACTTTAATTCAAAATATTAGTGGGCTCGCAAACATTTCGGGGCTCGGGATCGTTAATTCTGAATCAACGATTTTCCGTTGCAACGTAATTAAATCAAATTCAATTAATTAATTATCCCTAGCATAATTACTATTCACGTCGCTAACGAATTAATTCTAAATCAATTCGTTTGCCCGAATTAAAATCTAATTTTAATTCCGCATCGAAATCCAATTTCGTTTAATATATCGAATATATATTTTGTCGATTAATTCCAAATTAACCTTTATCTCTCTTCAAATAGTACTTTATCCAAGATAAAGTCTCCGCAATTAATCACAGATTAATTATGCTCGAATCATACGTCATCGGTGAATCTTCGGGAAGCGACAAAAGAGATCCTTGGATATGTTGGCAGTAAATACGGTCGTCGGACTATCCGAACACGTACGTACCTCGTAATATGTTTTTACCGATTTACGAGACAAGGTTGGCTTCTAGCAAAGCACCATGCCTACCTAATTCTCCATAAATATTCTTACTGGAATATACGATCTATATCAGGCGTAGTATACCGTAGTATTTTGTAATGCAATCCAGAATCGGATATCACGTGCAAGATCTGGGGCTGGGATAGTTTCTGCCCCGTACGAAGCACATATCGGATATCAAGAAACTAGTCTCTTTCAATCGGATATTCATGACCTTGTCATATTATCCCGATGGTTGCAACACAATAGAGAACCGGTTCTGAATCCCTGCGTGATCATCATCTTCATATGTTTGAAGGATACTTTCGTCTTGACATCACATCTAATACACTACTATTCTCAATAAACCCAGAAGAGGCGTACACAGAACCTGTTAAAGCCTTGGACGACCAAATTCAAAGTTTACCGATTGTCGCAAGTACTATCGATGCAAGTGTCAGGTTAAGACCAAATACACCTAACCTGAAGCGGACTCCCTTAGACATATATACATAATACTAATGGGATTCCGCGGGGTCAATCCAGAGCAAAGCTATTTTCCATACCATCGGTAAAAACACAACCTCCTATCGCACTTGCATAAGTATCCAATACTTAAATATATGTGAACTATGCCGTTATGCCCTCACAACGCACACAAGTGCAATACTAGTCTATTCCGCATTATCGATGTCCAATCTCGATAATACTACGACTAGGGATATTTAATGATTAAACCTTTATGGATTGATACTGTCTCATATCATCTCAATCCGGAACTAATCATAAGGACTTTTACCATTTATATATCAAAGTAAATAAATTACAAAACGGTAAAAGGCAATTTCATTACTACATAGTTAATTTTGTACAAAAACACAATGTCTTTTACAAACAGTCAAGTTATGGGTCATAACTGTCCAACAATCTCCCACTTGGCCTATAGCCAGTCACTCAAGCATCTAATACCTGAACTATGTACATGTCGCTCAAACTTTTGCTGAGGAATAGCTTTCGTCAGCGGATCTTCCATGTTGTCATCTGATGCGACCTTCTCGACCTTCACATCGCCACGATGTATGATCTCACGAATCAGATGGAAACGTTGAAGAACATGCTTGGATCGTTGATGAGACCACGATTCCTTAGCCTGCGCTATAGCCCCGTTATTGTCACAATACAATGGAACGGGCTCAGCTGCTAACAGAACTACTCCTAATCCAATTAGGAATTTTTGGATCCAAACTGCTTCCTTTGCTGCTTCAGCTGCAGCAATGTACTCCACTTCTATTGTTGAATCGGCAACAGTCTCTTGCTTGGAAGATTTCCAGCTCACTGCTCCGTTATTCAAACAAAATATGTACCCAGATTTCGACTTACAGCCATCTTTGTCGGTTTGGAAACTTGCGTCGGTATACCCAGTTACCTCAAGTTCTCTATCTCCATAGATTAAGAAAGCATCCTTAGTCGTCTAAGATACTTTAGGATATTCTTAACCGCCATCCAGTGACCTTCACCTGGATCGGCCTGATAGCGACTACACATGCTCAAAGCATAGGAGACATCAGGTCACGTACATATCTTGGCATACATGTTCGATCCGACTACCGAGGCGAACGGTATCCGACTCATGTTGTCTCTCTCATCTTGAGTTTTAGGACACATGTCCTTAGATAGATATACGCCATGTGACAATGGCAACAGTCCTCTGTTGGACTGATCCATGTTGAATATCTTCAACACTTTTTCAATATATGTACTCTGGGAGAGTCCAAGCAGCTTTCTAGATCTATCCCGGTAGATCTTTATTCCCAGAATAAAGGCTACTTCTCCCAGATCTTTCATGGAGAATTTCAATGAAAGCCAAGCTTTCACCGACGTTAGCATGGGAATGTCATTGCCTATAAGCAATACATCGTCAACATAAAAGACAATAAAAGTCAGTGCTTTCCCACTAACCTTCTTATATACACAAGGATCATCTTCGTTTTGAATGAAATCATATTCTTTTATGATCTCATCAAAACGTTGGTTCCATGACCGCGATGCTTACTTCAGTCCATAAATGGACCGATTCAACTTACAAACCTTGTTTGTAAGTCTAGGCACGATAAAACCGTCAGGCTGTTGCATATAAACATCCTCAAAAAGGTTTCCATTAAGGAAATCGGTTTTAACATCCATCTGCCATATCTCGTAATCGAAATATGCAGCAATAGCAAGCATTATCCGAATGGATTTAATCATGGCATCGGGTGAGAAAGTTTCGTCGTAATCGACACCATGTCGTTGACGATACCCCTTCGCTACAAGCCTAGCTTTGTATGTTTGTATGTTGCCATCCATGTCGGTATTCTTCTTGAAGACCCATTTACATCAAATAGGCTTTACGCTTTCTGGTGCATCAATCAGTGTCCAAACTTGGTTGGTGTACATGGAATCCATTTCGGACTTCATGGCTTCTTGCCATAAAGTAGAATCGATATCTTGTATCGCTTCCTCATACGTAGCTGGTTCGTTATCCTCAATAAGATTAATATCTACATGAGGTGAGATCAGGAACTCATATCTCTCAGGTTGTTTCCTGACTCTCTCCGACCTACGCGGGTCTTTGTTTAATAAAGGATTGTGGTACAGTCTCATCCCGAATGGACTGTTCTTATTCCGTTGAGGATTCTATGTCAGGAATATTATCACTACGATTTTCATCGAGTTCTACTTTCCTCCCACTAACCACTGCATTTAGGAATTCCTTCTCAAGGAAAACTGCATGTAGAGCAACAAATACTTTGTTCTCTCGTGGGTGATAGAAGTAATATCATTTGGTTTCCCTAGGATATCCTACGAATAGGCATTTATCCGATTTGGGTTCAAGTTTGGTACCTTCCAAACGTTTGACGTATGCCCAGCATCCCCAAATCTTCAGAATGAGAAACCTGGTTTCTTTCCTGTCCATATCTCATATGGTGTCTGTTGTACAGACTTTGACGGAACCTTATTCAAAATAAGAATTCATTGTTTAATGCATATCCCCAGAAGGAAACAGGTAGCTCAGTGCGACTCAACAAGACCTTACCTGTCCAACAAAGTTCGGTTTCTCCATTTCGGACACACTGTTTAATTGTGGTGTTCAGGAGGAGTCCACTGTGAAAGAATATCATATTCTGTTTAAGTAATCTAGAAACTCATGCTTCAAGTATTCGCCACCACGGTCCGACCATAATGTCTTTATACTTTTGTCGGTTTGTTTTTCAACTCCGTGTCGAAACCTTTGAATTTCTCAAAAGTTTCTGACTTGTGTCTCATAAGATACACATAAACATAACGTGATGCATCATCCGTAAATGTTATGAAGTATCGTATCCACCTCTAGCCTGACTAGACATGGGCCAACATACGTGATGAGCGGAAAATATATCAATATTTACCGCCCCTTTAACTTAATATTTTGTTTAGTTTCTCGGGTTTGATGAAAGTTTTGATGTGTTTTAGTTATTTTGCAGATAAAATAATATCGGGTCTAATGAAATCATTTAGGATGAAATATGGGTCAAATAAAGGCAATTATTGGACTTGATATTTAATTTTGGAGATTGGAAACTTGAAAGGGCGTTTTGACGAAGTGCAGTTTTGGAAATTCCAGTTTTGTGCATCTGTCGTATTTTGGGCATAACTTTTTACTCAGATATCGGATTGAGCTGATTCAAGTTCAGATTAAAGAAGACTCAAAGTTCTACAACTTGAAAAGAGAAAATATTTTCGAATTATGATGATTTCATGACCGAAATTGATGAACCATCCAGAAGTGTGTGGAGTGTAATTATTAAAAGTCATTATCAATCATTTTCAAAGCAAATATTAATTAATTAATAATTAATAAAAATTATCAAATCAACACCAAACAAGATAAGCAATTAGTGGAGCAATTATGGATTTGGTGGAGTAATTAGTGGAGAAATTAATAATGGATTTGGTGGAGAATTTGATGGATGATTTGATGGTGGCAAAATTTTGCCTATAAATACCAAGCCATTTCATTTGTAAAATTCATACTTTCTTCTTTGAAATTCTTAATGAATAAATAAGAAGATTGTATCTAGTTGTTTATTTTTAGTTTTCAGTAATTAATTTTCAGTTTCGCACTTTCTTTTCTTACTTTTCAGTTTTTACTTTCCGCAATTTACTTTTACGCACAGTACTTTTTTCTTTCTTTAATTTTTCAGTTTTTACTTTTCAGTAATGAGGAGGTAACTCCCCCAGCTAGGGTGAAAGGTAATTCTTTTACTATTACTATTTAGATTAATCTCCCTTAAAAATAATATATTCACTATTTAAAATATTGACTTAAAAAGGATACCGCCAGATTGGTCGGTTGGTAATTCATTTTAATCTGTTTAAACCTGACTAATAAAGGATACCGCCAGATTGGTCGGTTGGTAATTAATTTTGAATCCGCTTTATGGCTGGTTGGACTTAATTTGACTTAATCAGGTTACCGCCTATATGGCTGGTTGGAAAATGAATCACAAGTATATATTATTTTATGGGAGATATCTAAATTAGTAGTAGTAAAAGTAATTCCTTTTACCTTAGCATTTTATTTTATTGTAATTTACTTTTCAGTATTTACTTTACCGCATTTTTATTATGTCTTTTATTTTCAAGTTTTTACTAGCCCTAGTTATGTGTTGTAACTAAATTAGTTATCTGGGGTTGTGATGAAATCCAATATCACCGTTTTATAAGGGTTAGATTATAGCTTGGGTAATATAAAGATTTATTTATTGAGTCTTAAACTTAATGCTTTTTCATTAACTGGCCATTAATAAAATTGATCTGGTAAATCTAAAATGAACTAGACATAGGGATTTTAGGTTTCAGCCTTAGACTCAATAGCCCACGATCTTCCTTGAGGATAGATAACCCTTTAATAGATTTCCTTACAGGATAGGAATATACCTGTCGGGGGGGGGGTAGCCATAATTGGAACTTAAACTTAATGAATCCAGATAATTTGGTTGACATAGACATATGGTTCAATTGGGTTAAACTGGGTATTTGTGTCTGACCATCGACAGAGGCTTACACATAATTTAGTGTTCCAGGTTAATAAATCAATATATTACCCAACTTTAAGATAACCACTTCATCTTTAAAATGATATTGGAAGAAATCACAACCCTAGATAGTTTTTAATATTGAATTTTCTTAAAACCTATTTTCGACAATTTTATTTACTTGCTTTTAAATTTAGAATCGTCACCATTTCAAATCAATCAATCAACTTGTTAGATATTAGTAATCATTTGACCTCATAAAATTAATAGTTTAGATATTAAGTCCTCGTGGGATCGATATTTTTATACTACTTGAACGATACGTGCGCTTGCGTTATACGTGTGTGTTTACGCCGGTCAAGTTTTTGGCGCCGTTGCCGGGGACTTATTTATCTTTACTATTAGTTTAGGGGTTAGATACGTTACTTGTATCTAATTTCTTTTTACTTATTGTTTTTGTTTTCTTGTGTTTCAGGTTCTCAGAAACTTATGAGACGAACCAGAAGCTTTGAACTCCGACCGCTTGACCCAGAAATTGAAAGAACCATCAGACAGTTGAGAAGGGAAAGGCGAGAAGGCCAAGAAGCTTTAGTCAACATGGAACCTGAACCTTTGAACGTTGCACCACCAATTCCCATTCGAGACAGAACCATTCCGGTGGTTGACAGACTCATTTCCTGTATTGTACTTCCTCCCTTACCAGCAAATGCGTGTGACATCAAAACATGCATTCAGATGATTCAGCAGTCAGTTCAGTTCGGGGGGAATGCAACTGAAGATCCTAATGCCCACATCAGCAACTTCCTGGAAGTTTGCGGCACTTTTAACTACAACAGAGCATCAGAAGAAGCAATGAGACTGCGAGTTTTTCCATATTCCTTGAAGGACAGAGCTAAAGCTTGGCTACATTCACTACCAGCAGGTTCTATCACAACTTGGAACACTTTAGCCACCAAATTTCTTGCAAAGTACTTTCCACCAGCCAGAACCGGAAAATTGAGGAATGACATCACATCCTTTGTACAACAAGATTCAGAATCCCTCTGCGAAGCTTGGGAAAGGTACAAAGATTTACTCCGGAAATGTCCTCACCATGAGATTCCAAAGTGGCTACAAGTTCAAACCTTCTACAATGGACTTTCTGGAATAATGAGAACCACAATCGATGCTGCTGCTGGAGGAGCTTGATGGCAAAAGGAGAAGATCAAGCCTGGGACCTAATCGAAGAAATGGCCAACAACAATTCCTTGTGGCCAACAGAAAGGAGCATGATCCAAAGAATTGCAGGAATTTATGAAGTTGGAGCAAAACACAGCAGTGAATACCAGGCTGGATCAGATATGCAAATGTCTAGAAACACTTAGCACGCAAGTTGTGAACATCACTGGATCCACAAGTTCACCATATGGAGGAGCACCAGAACCAAACCAACATGAAGAGACGGTGAATTATGTCAACAATTTCAACAGACAAGGGAACAATCCATATTCCAACACCTACAACCCAGGGTGGAGGAATCATCCTAATTTATCATGGAGCAACAATTCAGGCCAACAGCAGAACTATCCACCTGAATTCCAGCAACAGAACAAAGGCCAGGAGCAGGAAATGAATCAGGAATAACAGAAGTTGTGACCTACTTGAAAAAGATGGAAGCAAAACACGACTCTCAAGCAGCAAGATATGACAATATATTCAAAGCCATTCAGCCTCTATCAAAGCACTAGAGAATCAAATGGACAACTGGCCAATGCTCAGAGTTACAGACCGCCAGGTACCCTTCCTAGCAACACAGAGCCAAATCCAAGAAACATGGGGAAGGAGCAATGTCATGCCATCATGTTAAAAAGCGGTACTGAAATCAACAAAGATGTTGGAGTAAAACAACTGCTGAGGAAGTTCCAAAAGAAACAAAGCAACAGATGGAGGAAAAAGAAGCAAAGGAAAAAGAACAGATCACTCCACCTCCACCTTTTCCTCAACGTCTTCAGAAGAACAAATTGGACAAGAAGTTTTCTCGGTTCCTGGAGATCTTCAAAAAGCTGCATATCAACATTCCATTTGCAGAAGCGTTGGAACAAATGCCCACCTATGCCAAATTCATGAAAGATATTCTTTCACGAAAACGGAGATTGGGAGATTACGAGACAGTAGCATTAACAGAAGAATGCAGTGCCATCATTCAGAGGAAACTTCCCCCAAAGTTGAAAGATCCTGGCAGTTTCACTGTTCCTTGCGTCATAGGAGAACATAACTTTGGTAAGGCTTTGTGTGATTTAGGTGCGAGTGTTAACTTGATGCCTTTCTCTATTTTCAGGAAATTACAGATTGGAGAAACAATGCCAACTTCAGTCTCACTGCAACTTGCTGATAGAACGCTCGTATTTCGAAGAGGCGTAGTTGAGGATGTGCTGGTCAAGGTTGACAAATTCATTTTCCCAGCAGATTTTATTGTCCTTGATATGGAGGAAGACGCAGACGTGCCAATCATCCTTGGGAGACCATTCTTGGCTACAGGTCGAACCATTATTGATGTACAAAAAGGAGAATTAACCATGAGGGTACAGGACCAAAAGTAACATTCAATGTTTTCAAGGCCATGAATTTCCCAGATGATGAAAAGAAGGAGGAATGTTTCAAACTCGATGTGATACACAGTACCATTCAGAACTCCAATGCAATGCAAAGTTCTACTGACAAACTTAAAACATGTCAATTGCCTGTGGAGCCTAAAGATAAAGCGTCTTTTGTACTGAAGGAGCCAATTCTTGCACTACAAGCAACAGAAGAGAAAAAGTTCCACCAGCTCAACGAATTGGAGGAATTTCACAATCAGCCTTTTGAGGATGCCAAATTGTACAAAGAAAAGGGCAAGAAAAGACATGATGAGAAGTTAGTGCGCATACAACTGGAACCAGGGCAGAAGGTACTGTTAAACAAATCAAGGGTGTGAAATTCTTCCCATGGAAGCCAAAATCACGGTGGTCAGGTCCATTTGTGATCACCAAAGTTTTACCAAATAGAGCCGTTGAGATACATGATCCTGACGCTAACAAAACTTTCAAGGTTAAAAACAAGCGTGTCAAGCACTACTGGGGAGAATCATTTGAGCGACAAAAAGAAAGTGTTACACTTTCAGATCCAGCTTAACGTTCGAGAAGCCAAGTCTGGCTGACGACTTTAAACTTAGCGCTAGCAGGGAGGCAACCCATGCAATTTGTGTATATATTGTGATTTGGTGTGTTTTATTTTTGTGTGTTAATTTTTGCAGGATTAGTCATTTCAAGATGGAAGAAGCTCTCGCAAATCTTCGCAAGCAATTTCCTTCTCTCCCTCAAAAATCTCTGATGAAAGTTTACAAAGCTCGCTTGGAACGGATGAGGTTACTGACAATCCATGGTATTCCTAATGATATTCGTTGGGTAATTGAAGCACGAGTCCGATTGGCAGGTGAGTCTTCTGACTCTTTTATTTCACATCTGCCTGGTTTTGGAAGAAGCACCTATGCAAAGAAACGTAGAGCTAAGCAAATGGGTGTTTGTTTCAAATGTGCACGATTTAATTGCAACACTCGTTGTCGTTCTTTAGGAATGGTGTCTGATAATCGCGAAGACAAAATTAAATTCATTAGGGATGGCTTGAGTAAGGAGTCTTTAGATGAAATATCTTCAACTCTTGAGACGCATCCCAGTGGATATGTTCACATAGCCATTCGCAAATTACATACACAATTCAAAAGGAAAGACAACTGTTAAGTCTCGGGAATCTGACTCAAAAAGACCTGTTTGCCAATTTATAAGAAAATTGGATGGGAAGCTTGTCCCTGACGCATAGACGTCAATCAAGCCGTTACTTTTCTTGTAAATTTATATCTCTTTGTCTTTTCTTAATAATTGTGTGATGTTTTGTTGTTTTCTTTTTTTTCTCCGACAGGATCCAGACCTTTTTGACTATCACGATATTATTTCGCTACTAATCGTCCTCTGGAAGATACTTGTGCTATTTTTACTCACCCTTTTTCAGGTACTATAAATTCAGCCCGTCATTGCACTTTTGAAGGCATCCAGAGTTGAGAAAGAAATACAAAAAAAATGGAAGCCACTTCAAGAAGACGAGTTGAAAACATCTGTTGTTTGCGGTGTGGTAGTAGTGTTGGTACTAAGCCACAATACATAGAAGCAGCACAGGAATTGGGTCGAGTCTTAGCTGCAAGGAATATGCACTTAATATATGGCGGAGGCAATCTTGGACTTATGGGGATCGTTTCAAAGGCTGTACAGGAAGGAGGCAGTCATGTTTTGGGAATCATCCCAAAACCCTTGGCAGAGGCAAATCTTATTGGATCATCAAACGGAGAGGAACTGATCGTGCCAGGTATGTCTGAACGACTGGTAGAAATGATTAACCGTGCTGATGCTTTTATCGCTTTGCCAGGTGGCTTGGGCACATTGGAGGAAATTTTTATAGTACTATCTTGGGCGAACCTGATACACCAGAGAAACCGCTTGGACTGTTCAATGTTGATGGATTTTATGATTTTCTTTGTGTGTTTCTTGATGATGCTCGGAGAAATGGGTTCGTGTCAAAACCTTTGAAAGAACTCCTCTTTACTGCCAGAACTGCTCCGGATCTAATAGACCAACTCATAGCCTATGAACCACAAGTTGACCCTATCCTTTCAAAGATAAATTGGTCGAGGACGATCGTGGTAAGAGGCGTCGGATTAATCTGGATCTTAACCTTTAATTTCCTGTAGATTTCAGCTAACCAGGTATTATTTTCTAACTCTTCTTCTACTGTTTAAGACATTGGGGACAATGTCTCATTTAGGTTTGGGGAGGGAATTAGTTGATCAGTACCTTGTTTTTAGTTTGTGTGTTGTTTTTATTTTTAGTCCAAAATTTTTCGAAAAATACAAAAAAATTGAAAATTTTCAAAAATTACAAAAATATTTTGTTTTTGTGTTTTTATTTTGACTAAAAAGGTGAAATTGGTAAGAGATAGCTGAGTAAGGAGTTTCCACTCCTGAGACGTATCTCAAACCTATTTCGAAACAAGTTAATTTTTGTTTATTTCATTTTGAATTATTTAATTTGTGAATTCTCCTTAAAACTGACTAAAAAGGAATCTTCATATGTTCAGTTAGCAGATATTATCAACATATATAGTAACATACGGACATGAGCTAAAATTGAAAAGTTTGTAATATTCAGTGCTCTAGTTTAATTGGAGGAAGCATCTCAAAAAGCAGTGGAGTAAAAAAAAAAAAAAAAAAAAAACGTCTGAGATCCGAGTTATTAAGTCTGTAAGGGTGTTTTAACACCTAGTGCCCTAAAACCAACTGGTTTGGGAGTCACTGGCCCAAAGCTCGTTACATGGATCAAAGATGCTGCAAAAATATATATATCTGAAGTCTGAGTAATTAAGTCCGTAGGGGTGTCTTAACACCTGGTGCCCTAAAGCCAACTGGTTTGGGAGCCACCGACCCAACACTCGCTACATAGATGGAAGATATTGTATATAAATAAAAAATAGAAAAGAAAAAATCAAAGAAAAAATCAGAAAAATTATTCCATTGCTACCAAAAGGTGTGAAATCTGATAGAAGAACTTTAGGACAAAAATATTACTCTCTTATCAACTGCACTTATGACTGTTGTGGGCAAAAATGAGTTGATTAATATTTTGTTGGCTGTGTATATGAAGAATGGTAAAAATAATCGGAGAATTTACTTATTCGGTAATTTAGAAGGAAACAAAACAACTAGTAACTTGGAGTAGAAGTTTCACCTGATTAGTCACTAACTTCTTTATTCTCTTTTCTCTTGTTTTTTTGCTTTTGTGTGCATTAGTTTTACTATCTTTTTACTTTTGTAAAACGTTTGTGGGTATCATTGCTGTAACCCTCACGAGACTACAACTCGTCCACTAGGGACACCTAGGGGTTTAAAGGCTTGTTGCATATGCTAAATGCAACCGTGATCCCTACGAAAGTGGCTTAGTTTAATTTTAATTATATTTTGTTGTTTTGCTCGAGGACTAGCAAAATGTTAGGTTGGGGGTGTGTGATGAGCGGAAAATATATCAATATTTACCGCCCCTTTAACTTAATATTTTGTTTAGTTTCTCGGGTTTGATGAACGTTTTGATGTGTTTTAGTTTATTTTGCAGATAAAATAATATCGGGTCTAATGAAATCATTTAGGATGAAATATGGGTCAAATAAGGCAATTATTGGACTTGATATTTTAATTTTGGAGATTGGAAACTTGAAAGGGCGTTTTGACGAAGTGCAGTTTTGGAAATTCCAGTTTTGCGCATCTGTCGTATTTTGGGCATAACTTTTTACTCAGATATCGGATTGAGCTGATTCAAGTTCCAGATTAAAGAAGACTCAAAGTTCTACAACTTTGAAAGAGAAAATTTTCGAATTCTGATGATTTCATGACCGAAATTGATGAACCATCCAGAAGTGTGTGGAGTGTAATTATTAAAAGTCATTATCAATCATTTTCAAAGCAAATATAATTAATTAATAATTAATAAAAATTATCAAATCAACACCAAACAAGATAAGCAATTAGTGGAGCAATTATGGATTTGGTGGAGTAATTAGTGGAGAAATTAATAATGGATTTGGTGGAGAATTTGATGGATGATTTGATGGTGGCAAAATTTTGCCTATAAATACCAAGCCATTTCATTTGTAAAATTCATACTTTCTTCTTTGAAATTCTTAATGAATAAATAAGAAGATTGTATCTAGTTTGTTTATTTTTAGTTTTCAGTAATTAATTTTCAGTTTCGCACTTTCTTTTCTTTACTTTTCAGTTTTTACTTTCCGAATTTACTTTTACGCACAATACTTTTCTTTCTTTAATTTTTCAGTTTTTACTTTTCAGTAATGAGGAGGTAACTCCCCCAGCTAGGGTGAAAGGTAATTCTTTTACTATTACTATTTAGATTAATCTCCCTTAAAAATAATATATTCACTATTTAAAATATTGACTTAAAAAGGATACCGCCATATTGGTCGGTTGGTAATTCATTTTAATCTGGTTTAAACCTGACTAATCAAGGATACCGCCAGATTGGTCGGTTGGTTAATTAATTTTGAATCCGCCCTTATGGCTGGTTGGACTTAATTTGACTTAATCAGGTTACCGCCTATATGGCGGTTGGAAAAAGAATCACAAGTTTATATATATTTTATGGGAGATATCTAAATTAGTAGTAGTAAAAGTAATTCCTTTTACCTTAGCATTTTATTTTATTGTAATTTACTTTTCAGTATTTACTTTACCGCATTTTTACTTTATGTCTTTTATTTTCAAGTTTTTACTAGCCCTAGTTATGTGTGTGTAACTAAATTAGTTATCTGGGGTTGTGATGAAATCCAATATCACCGGTTTATAAGGGTTAGATTATAGCTTGGGTAATATAAAGATTTATTTATTGAGTCTTAAACTTAATGCTTTTTCATTAACTGGCCATTAATAAAATTGATCTGGTAAATCTAAAATGAACTAGACATAGGGATTTTAGGTTTCAGCCTTAGACTCAATAGCCCACGATCTTCCTTGAGGATAGATAACCCTTTAATAGATTTCCTTACAGGATAGGAATATACCTGTCGGGCGGGGGTAGCCATAATTGGAACTTAAACTTAATGAATCCAGATAATTTGGTTGACATAGACATATGGTTCAATTGGGTTAAACTGGGTATTTGTGTCTGACCATCGACAGAGGCTTACACATAATTTAGTGTTCCAGGTTAATAAATCAATATATTACCCAACTTTAAGATAACCACTTCATCTTTAAAATGATATTGGAAGAAATCACAACCCTAGATAGTTTTTAATATTGAATTTTCTTAAAACCTATTTTCGACAATTTTATTTACTTGCTTTTAAATTTAGAATCGTCACCATTTCAAATCAATCAATCAACTTGTTAGATATTAGTAATCATTTGACCTCATAAAATTAATAGTTTAGATATTAAGTCCTCGTGGGATCGATATTTTTATACTACTTGAACGATACGTGCGCTTGCGTTATACGTGTGTGTTTACGCCGGTCAATAAGTCACTTGAACGGGGCTAACTTTCTGTGGCGCATTCCCTTTACGCTTAAAGGTTGTGATTTAGGCATTTGGCCTAATAAGCAAGATTCACAGACGTCATAAAATTTGGATAAAACCGTCCAAGTACAAACACTTCGAAAGTGTGGATATGCGAGTCTTGTTTATGGTCCCAGACGACAGGTTCCACATATAAAGTTTCATCTTTGTTTCTCATTTTAAGCCTTTTGTTTGTTATATTATTGTTTGAGATGATTTATTCAAAAATATAAAAGACCATTATTGCAACAGCAGTGCAAAATTTCTAACTCATTTATACACAAAAACACCCAGTGTTCCAATACAAAATTAGACCCACATTGTTAAACATAGATACAGAAATAATATTTTAGTCAAACTAGGTACATAATAACAATATAAGTTCAAGTACAGCCCGCCCAGGGAAAGTTCTAAAAAACTAAAGTGCCAACGGCCAAAACGGCGACTGGTGCCTCATTTCCGACGCGTAGATCAATCTCCTCTGAGGCCAGTCTCCTGCTAATCCGCAGATCCTGCACATCATATATATGTAAGTACCACAACCAAAATAAAAAATCCAATTTTTAAAACTAGAAGAAGTCATGTTTATTTCAATAACAAACATACCTGAAGCCGATGCCTTGCCCGCTTTAATCTCCTTCTGAAAGCGCCTTGTACTCGCGGCAGTCACACTTCCAGTGACCCCACTTGCCGCACTGGAGGCAAAAATCCTGAGATTTTTTCTTAGGCTTCCCAGAAGCCTTTGACGATTTGGCCTTGCCCTTTCTTTTATGCTTCTTCTTCTTCACACCTCCAGTTGTTGGGCCAAGCCCTCGGTGCTGAGATGTCGAAGCAAAGTGCACCTCGCGCTTATTTCCTTTAAGTAGCTCCTTCTCAGCTTCCTTGAGAATTGACAATAACTCTCCAAGAGTATCATCAGTGTTCATCAAGTTATAGTTTTTGATGAACTATCTCCAAGTGTCGGGGAGAGATTGCAAGATCATATCTATGGTAATCTCAGCCTCTAAGACTATCCCCATCTTAGCCAGCTCATCTATGTCAGCAATCATATGTACCACATGGGACTCAACAGACATGCCTTCTGACATACGTGAACGGAAGAGCTTCTTTGTTAACTCATATCTCTGCGACCTTCGGTTAGATCGGTGAAGATCGTGCAACCTTGCCAACATGTTATATGAATCCAAGTCCCTGTTCTGTCGATGGAAATGTTGAGTCATAGAAGCAAGCATAATAGACTGAGCAGTATCATTATCATTGTTGTGAGTCTTCCAAAGCTCCAGCTCAAGTAACTGATCAGGTTTGGGCTTAGGCCCAAGAGGTGTCTATATAGTGTATAGCAGCCTCTCGGCTCCAAGGACTATCCTTAGATTCATTTCCCAATCGGCAAAGTTCGTGCCCTTAAAGACATTTTCACCCATAATAATGTCTCGGACATTTCCCTTTCCTATCATCTTGATTACGATAGTCCAACTATCTAATCAATGATATTTGGGTACAGTCTAACTGTTACAAGAAAAATAACATTATATTAGTCCAACTACTAAAATAATTTTGACGAAATAATTTGAAAGCTCGTAAAGCTAAGTATCTGAACGAAATTGCAAATTCAATACTAGCCTCCCACTGTTTTTCGGCGAGCCTCTAACCCTTTGTCGAGTACTCGGGAAACCCAGTTTCCTAGTGGGCTAGGATCCCGTTAAATAACACACAACCTTGACTTTGGCCAACAAGCTGTATGATATTTAACTAGGTAGATCTCGAAGATCAATTGGATCTTATCCAATTCCTAGATCCGGTAGGTGGACATCCAAGTCCGAAACATATATACAGTATATATGACAATATATCCAATATATTTTCCTAACCTTTTCCTCTGAATCAACTAAGCCTTGGCTTTGGCACAACAAGCTTAATGATTCCAGTTAAGTGGGACCCATTGACATGGAAAGCTTCGTAATCAATGTCGATGGACAAGAAGTGATCTTGACTTTGGCCAACAAATCACGACTTGGACAAGACACCGATATGGAACAATACTCTCATGATTCAAACACATCCGCAATTGCCAAAGGTCTTGACTTTGGCCAACAAACCAATGTCAACTTTGGATCTTGAGTAAGAATCACTCAACGGAAGGAAAAAACGTTAATATGTTTTGAGGGTTTTTCGCGTAAATTGGCAACCAATTTATTATCTTTGTTTAGGTCTCATTATACACCCTTAAGCATGCATTCTAAAAGCATAATAAGGCGCGGAAAGTAAATTAATAACGATATGCGGATGGATATTTAAACAGATTGTTCCTAGAACAAATCACTCCATTTCCTCTCCCCAACTAGCACTATTCTACTTCTACCCAATTACATAATACAATAATAGAAACCTCATTAACATTTAGGGGAATTAGGTGAGAATAGAATACAAAGAATCAATAAGAGAGAATGCTGGACACGCAGGTCCAATTTATAAATTCTGAATTTACAATAATTTCTAAAATTACCCTTTCCCTTCTAATATTCATCCGATATACACTATTCATTCATCACATCCATGATTTGATTAATTATACGCTATTCAATCAAACTAATCAAATTAATTATCTTTGATTATTAGTGATCATCCAATGTTCAAACAATGATTTGATGTGCGCGAGTCCAACTCGTTTAAGAATAAGTACTTAAAGTACGAATTCTTGAATTATATCGAACTACTCGTTAAATCTAATTTTAATTCGTATTCAATACAAATTCATTTATTTAATTCCAAATTAAATAAGTACACTTTTTAATGCGCTTTAACGACTTAGATTCTAAATCTAATCTTATCGGGTCTCAAAGCCCAACTAACATCCAATGTTTGTTTAATTAAAGTCCGATGGGCTTTCAATTGATTTCATAAGGCATGGGCTTGGTTAATATGGGTCAAACCCAATTACCAAGCCCAATTAAGGAATCACCCTCATTTGCCAAGAAAACAATTTTAGCCCATAAGGCCCAATTAAACTTTTAAACCCCATTCATTATATTTGGACTTAATGGAATGATTTAGGCCCAATTTCGATCCAATCCAATTGGCCTAAACCAACTTGGCCCAACCAAGCCCATTATGCCCAAATACAACAATATCAAGCCCAATTCAAAATCAAGCCCATTAATCAAATTTTAATATTCCATTAACTAAAGTGTAATACATCAATTAATTATCTAAATCCATATTTCCAAAATAGAATTTAATTAATTAATCATGTTATCATTTGTTCAACTTATGTCCAACATTTTTTAATCAAAAAATCATCTCATTACATGCAAGGAAGCTCACGACATTCTTAGGGTTTTCATGTCCGATTTCGTTTTCAATCCGATTGATTTACAAATCAACATTTCCCAAGTGTTTCAAGTCATCCAATGATCAAAGAAACAAAAAATATCATGACTTCCAAGGGTAATACACATTCGGCCAAGCCTTATTTTTGGGGAAAAAATAATCCAATTTATTTTTCACAAAATTGGTCATAAACAACTCAAAGTCATCCATCCACAAGCATGCTCAAACAAGTAATTTATTCAAAACATGCTCAAAATCAATTTACCCAAATTTTACCCTAAAATATTTCTTGCTTAAACAAGGCTCCACGATACCATTGTTGGTTTCTATTGATGTCCCAATATCATATTAAGCCATGAAATAGAATGAATACTACTAAAAAGCATGGCGGAAACATACTTAAAAAGATCGGTTTGGATGTGATGCTCAACAAAAATTTTCCTCCAAGAAACTCCAAGGTTCGTCCAAGGTACTTTGTTGAAGATGATCTACAAGCTCCAAGCTTTATGGATTCCAAGCTCTAGGATTAGGTTCTCTATCACCTTGTATTGATCCTTCAAGTGTGCTAGCAATGGAGGAAGAAAATAAATTTTTCTTCCAAGGAAGATAGGCTCACGGCCTTGCTTGAGAGAGGGAGAAATTTTTGTGTTTTTGTTTATTTGTTTTCTAAAAAACAATAACTTAATATTCCTTTACCAAATGTTTTGTATATCCTTTCAAAAAGTCAACAAAATTTGGCTCCAAAATTTCAATAAATGCTCACAACTACTCCCATCATGAATAGTGACAGCATGTCACTCACAGAAAGTGATTTTGACATCTATCACCTTTATATGACAAGTGATGTGACTCGCGATGTGACTTGTGGGCCCCACTTTAATTCAAAATACGAGTGGGCCCGCAAACACTTCGGGGCTCGGGATCATTAATTCCGAATTAACGATTTTTCGTTGCGACGTAATTAAATCAAATTCAATTAATTAATTATGCCTATCATAATTACTATTCACGTCGCTAACGAATTAATTCTAAATCAATTCGTTTGCCCGAATTAAAATCTAATTTTAATTCCGTGTCGAAATCCAATTTCGTTTAATATATCGAATATATTATTTTGTCGATTAATTCCAAATTAACTTTCTCTCTCTTCAAATAGTATTTTATCCAAGATAAAGTCTCTCCGCAATTAATCGCAAATTAATTATGCTCGAATCATACGTCATCGGTGAATCTTCGGGAAGCGACCCAAGAGATCCCTGGATATGTTGGCAGTAAATACGATCGTCGGACTATCCGAACACGTACGTACCTCGTACAATATTTTTACCGATTTACGAGACAAGGTTGGCTTCTATCAAAGCACCATGCCTACCCAATTCTCCAGAAATATTCTTACTGGAATATACGATCTATATCAGGCGTAGTATACCGTAGTATTGTGTATTGCGATCCAGTATCGGATGTCACATGCAAGGCCTAGGGCTGGAATAGTGTCTGCCCCGTACGAAGCACATATCGGATATCAAGCAACTAGTCTCTTTGAATCGAATAATAATGACCTTTTTATATTATCCCGATGGTTGCAACACAATAGAGAACCAGTTCTGAATCCCTGCGTGATCATCATCTCCATATGTCTGAAGTGATACTTCCATCTTGACATTACATCCAATACACTACGATTCTCAATAAACCCAGAAGAGGCGTACACAGAACCTGTTAAAGCCCTGGACGACCAAAACTAAAGTTTACCGATTGTCGCAAGTACGAGCGATGCAAGTCTCAGGTTAAGACCAAATACACTTACCCTGAAGCAGACTCCCATAGACACATATACATACTACCAATGGGATTCCGATTGGTCAATCCAGAGCAAAGCTATTTTTCGTACCATCGGTAAAAACACAACCTCCTATCGCACTTGCATAAGTATGCAATACTTAAATATATGAGAACTATGACGTTATGCCCTCACAACGCGCACAAGTGCAATACTAGTCTATTCCGCATTATCGATGTCCAATCTCGATAATACTACGACTAGGGATATTTAATGATTAAACCTTTATGGATTGATACTGTCTCATATCATCTCAATCTGGAACTAATCATAAGGACTTTTACCATTTATATATCAAAGTAAATAAATTACAAAACGGTAAAAGGCAATTTCATTACTACATAGTTAATTTTATACAAAAACACAATGTCTTTTACAAATACTGACGCTATGGGTCATAACTGTCCAATATAAAAATCACCACACAATCAATCAATAAATCCATTAGATACTAGTAAAAATTTGACTTCATAAGTTAATAGCTTAGGTATTAAGTCCTCGTGGGATCGATACTTTTTATACTACTTGAACGATACTTGCACTTGCGTTATACGCATGTGATTACGCATCGGTCAAGTTTTTAGCGCCGTTGCTGGGGACTTATTTATCTTTCACTATTAGTTTTGGGGTTAGATACCTTTACTTGTATCTAATTTTCTTTTTACTTATTATTTCTATTTTCTTTTGTTTCAGGTTCTCAAACACTACATGAGACGAACCATAAGCTTTGAACTTCAACCGCTTGACCCAGAGATTGAAAAAACCATCAGACTGTTGAGAAGGGAAATGCGTGAAGGTTAAGAAGCAATTGTTAACATGGAACCTAAACCTTTGGAAGTTGCACCACCAATTCCCATTCGAAACAAAACCATTCCGGTGGTTGACGGCTTCATTTCCTGTATTGTACTTCCTCCCTTACCAGCAAATGCGTGTGACATCAAAACATGCATCCAGATGATTCAGCAGTCAGTGCAATTTGGAGGAAATGCAACTGAAGATAATAATGCCCACATCAGCAACTTCCTGGAAGTTTGCGACACTTTCAATTACAATCGAGGAGCTGAAGAAGCAATGAGACTGTGAGTTTTTCCATATTCCCTGATAGACAGAGCTAAGGCTTGGTTATATTCACTACCAGCAGGATCCATCACAACTTGGAACACTACAGCCACCAAATTCCTTGCGAAATACTTTCCACTAGCTAGAACAGCAAAGTTGAGGAATGACATCACATCCTTTGTGCAACATGATTCAGAATCTCTCTACGAAACTTGGGAAAGGTACAAGGATTTACTCAGAAAATGCCATCACCATGAGATTGCAAAATGGCTACAAGTCCAAACCTTCTATAATGGACTTTCTGGATTGATGAGAACCACAATTGATGCTACTGCTGGAGGAGCTTTGATGGCGAAAGGAGAAGATCAAACATGGGACTTAATCAAAGAAATGGCTAACAATAATTCGTTGTGGCCAACGGATAGGAGCATGATTCAAAGAATTGCAGGAATTTATGAAGTTGGAGCCAACACGACAGTGAATGCCAGGATGGATCAGATATGTAAATGTCTGGAAATACTTAGCATGCAAGTTGTAAACATCGTCGGATCCACAAGTTCACCAAATGGAGGAGCACCAGAACCAGTTCAATAAGAAAAGGTGGTGAACTATGGCAACAATTTCAACAGACAAGGGAACAATCCATATTCCAACACCTACAACCCAGGGTGGAGGAATCATCCTAATTTTTCATGGAGCAACAATTCAGGGCAAAAGAATAATCCACCACCTGGATTCTAACAGCAGAAAGGCCAGGAGTATGAAAAAGAACCATAAATGAAAGAATGGTTTGCAGAGATGTTCAAAAAGCAAGAAGAAAAATACAATGATATGTTTCAATCCCAAATAACATTTAATCAAAGCCAATCATCTTCTATCAAGGCATTGGAGAATCAAATAGGACAACTGGCGCTCAGAGTTACAAACCACCCGGAAATCTTCCCAGCAATACAGAATCAAATCTAATGAACCGAGGGAATGAGCAATGTCAAGCCATTATCTTGAAAAGCGGTACTGAAATCAACAAAGATATTGGAATCAAGGCATTCATTGAAGATGTTCCAAAAGAAGCAGAACAACAGATGGAGGAAAAAGAAGCAAAGGAAAAAGAACAGATCACTCCACCTCCACTTTTTCCATAGCGTCTTCGGAAAACCAAACTGGACAAACAGTTTGCTCGATTCTTGGAAGTCTTCAAAAAATTGCACATCTACATCCCATTTGCAGAAGCGTTGGAAGAAATGTCTAGTTATGTCAAATTCATGAAAGAAATTCTTTCACGAAAATGGAGATTGGGAGATTACGAGACAGTAGCAATGACAGAAGAATACAGTGCCATCATTCAGAGGAAACTTCCCCAAAAGTTGAAAGATCCTGGCAGTTTTACTGTCCCATGCACCATTGGAGAACAATATATCGGTAAGGCTTTATGTGATTTAGGTGCAAGTGTTAATTTAATGCCTTTTTCTATTTACAGGAAATTGAAAATTGGAGAAGCAATGTCTACCTCAGTCTCTTTGCAACTTGCTGATCGAACGCTCGTATTTCCAAGAGGTGTCATTGAAGATGTGCTAGTCAAAGTCGATAACCTCATTCTCCTAGCAGATTTCATCGTCCTTGACATGGAAGAAGACAAAGATGTGTTTATCATCTTTGGGAGACCATTCTTGGCTACAGGTCAAACTATGATTGATGTAAAAAAAGGAGAACTAACCATGAAAGTTCAGGACCAAGAAGTTACCTTCAATGTTTTCAAAGCCATGAAATTCCCTAACGATGAAAAGGAATAAGAATGTTTCAGAATTGATGTTGTTGATAGTATCATTCAAGATACTGATACAATTCTCACGGACAAACTTGAAGCTTACATCACCAACATGACTGATAGCGAGCTAGATGCTGAAATTCTGGAATGTATCAATTATATTGACAAGCCATTCTGTTTCAAATCAACACCACAAGTGGAAATCCTATAACTACCAAAGAAATAGCGACTCAAGCCTTCGATTGAAGAACATCCACAACTGGAGCTGAAGTTACTTCTGAGCTATCTCAGGTATGCATTTCTTGGAAACTCTTATGAATTACCTGTTATTATTTCTTCTTCGCTAACATTGGAGCATGAAGAAAAATTTGCTGAGAGTGTTATGAGAACATAAGAGAGCCATTGGCTGACTATAGCAGACATTCGAGGCATTAGTCCATCATTTTGCATGCATAAGATCCTGATGAATGACGAGTACAACCCACAGTGGAGCATCAACAGAGACTAATCCAATTATGAAGGAAGTCATGAAGAAAGAATCATCAAATGATTGGATGCTGGCATCATTTACCTCATTTCAGACAGTACTTGGGTGAGTCATATGCAGTGTGTACCAAAGAAAGAAGGAATTACTATAGTCACTAATGAAAAGAACGAGTCGATTCCAACAAGAACGGTGTTTGGATGGAGAGTATGTAGGGACTACCGGAAGCTAAACAAAGCAACAAGGAATGACCATTTTCCGCTTCCATTCATTAATCAGATACTAGATAGATTGGCGGGACATGAGTTCTATTACTTTATGGATGGATATTCAGGGTACAATCAGATTTCCATCGCCCTAGAAGATCAGAAGAAGACCATTTTTACTTGTCCATATGGTACTTTTGCTTTCCGCAAGATGCCATTTGGATTATGTAATGTTCCTGCCATATTTCAGCGATGCATGATGGCCATCTTCTCAGACATGCTAGAGTAGAGTATGGAAGTTTTCATGGATGATTTCTATGTGTTTGGAGATTCCTTTGACCACTGCTTGCAAAATATGGAACATGTGTTACAAAGGTGTGAAGATACTAATCTAGTACTCAACTGGGAGAAATGCCACTTCATGGTACAATAAGGCATTGTTCTTGGACACCGGATCTCACAAAAGGGGATCGAGGTAAACAAAGCAAAGATCGAGACAATTGAAAAACTACCTCCACCAATAACTGTAAAAGGGATTCAGAGTTTTCTTGGACATGCATGTTTTTACAGGAGATTTATCAAAGATTCTCAAAGATTGCTAAACCACTATGCAATCTTCTGGAGAAGGATGTGCCTTTCAACTTCACCAAAGAATGCCATGAAGCCTTTGAGATCTTGAAACAGAAGCTGGTTTCTACCCCTATTATTGTAGCACCAGACTGGACCCTTCCATTTGAGGTGATGTGCGATGCTAGTGATTTTGCTGTAGGTGCAATTTTAGGACAACGCAAAGCAAAGATTTTCCATGCCATTTACTACTCCAGCAAAACTCTGAATGAAGCTAAACTCACCTACACAACCACTGAAAATGAGTTACTTGCAGTTGTATTCGCTTTTGACAAATTTTTCTCTTATCCGTTGGGTCCTAAGGTGGTGGTCTACACAGATCATTCAGCAATCAAATACCTGATCGCGAAGAAAAATGCCAAACCCAGATTGATCCATTTGATACTTCTTTTGCAAGAATTCGACGTGGAGATTCGAGATAAGAAAGGGACATAAAATAAAATAGCAGATCATTTATCAAGACTCGAGAATGGAGAAACAGCTGACAAGGAACTGACAATCAAAGAAACTTTTCCAGATGAACAGTTATTTTCCATGAAACAACAGGAAGACCCTTGGTATGCTGACTATGTCAATTACATAGTTTCTGGAAAATGGTCATTGGAATGGACAACTCAGCAACGGAAGAAGTTCTTCAAAGAAGTCAAGCACTATGTCTTGGATGAGCCATACATGTTCAAACATTGTGTGATGAGTGGTAATTATATCATTATTTCCCACTCATTTAACCTAATATTTTGTATAGTTTCTCGAGTTTTATGAACGTTTTGATGTATTTTTATTTATTTTGCAGATAAAAATAATATGGGACTTAATGGAATCACCTCGGGGCTAAAATGATGAAATCCGGAGAAAAAAAAAATGTCAAAAATGAAAATGTATTATACGCGTCACGAAGTGCAGTCCTAAAATCCAATTTTGCGCATGTTTCGTATTTTGGCCATAACGTTTTCATCTGATGTCCGATTGAGCTGATTCAAGTTGAAAATGAAAGAACCCTCGAAGATCTACAACTTTGAAAGTCAAAATAATTTCGAATTCGGAAGTTTCCATGAACGAAATTGATGAGCAATCTAGTATATTTTGTGCAACGACTATAGTCGTTTTCAAAATATAAAATAAAATTAATAAAATAAAAAAAATAAAAATTGTCAAACTTCCACCAAAAATGCTTGAATGTTTGGTGCCATGTTTGATGCCATGTTTGGTGTCATGTTTGGTGCCATGTTTGATGCCATGTTTGGTGCCATGTTTGGTGGAGCAATCGGTGGAAAAATTGGTGGTAGCCTTTAGATTTTCCTATAAATATCAAGCCATTTCATTTGTAATTCTCATACTTTCCTTAGGTTTTTGTAAGGAATTTAAGGATTGCATCTTGTGTGTTTATTTTTAGTAATTTAATTTATGCATTTTTATTTTCAGTAATAGTAGTATTTCTTTTCTTTTCGTTTCTTTTATGTTTAGTAGTTAGATTTCCTATGGGGAAGGGTGAAGCTTTTATTATTTTAATTTAGATTAATCTCCCTTAAATATAATATGGAAATTATAATTCAAATTAAAAGGATTACCGCCTTAATGGCTGGTTTTATTTATTTAACATAAAGTAACACCGCCTATATGGCTGATCTTTAGGTGACAGATAATTACCGCCTATATGGCTGATTTATGGACAAATAATGATACCGCCTTAATGGCTGGTTGTACTTAATTAAAATCTGACTTAATGAGGATACCGCCTATATGGCTGGTTGGTAATATCACTGATAAATTCTATATTATAGTAAGGGAGATTTCTAAATTAGAAATAGTAAAGGTGGATCCCCTAACCCTAGCATTTTATTTTTATTCTAGGGAAGTGATGAAACATAATATCCACATACTTAATAATTGATTTTATTTTTATGGGTAATTCGTTAGTTTGTTTATTGAGTCTTAAGCTTAATGCTTCTTGTTAATTGTCCATTACTAAGATTGATTTGGTAAACTTAAAATGAACTAGACCTATGGATTTTAGGTTTCAGTCTTAGATTCAATAGCCCACGATCTTCTTTGAGGATAGATAACCCTTTAATAGATTTCCTTACAGGATAGTTATATACCTGCCGGGCGGGGGTAGCCACTATTGGAACTTGAACTTAATGAATCCAGGTAATTTAGTTGACATAGACATATGGTTCAATTGAGTTATTGATTTTGAAGTTATCTAATTTACTTGTATCTAATTTTCTTTATTTTTTTCTGTAATTTTTATTTCTTTCTTTTGTTTTCAGGTGGTTGAAAAATGGAACATTATTGGGAGATTGAGAGATCACGAGCTTTACTAGAAGAAGATACACCCCAAATCTGGGAGCAACAAACCGGTTTTCTGAGGCATGTTGTCCAGCCTAACAACTATCACTGGCTGTCAAACCAATTAATACTACATTTGCTCAACTGAACGAAATGGGGAGAGATGTGTAATATATGATGGTAACCACCCGAGCGATCAATGTATATACCTTTCAGAGTGGAAGAATTATTGGAATCATTCAAGGTACAAAAAACCATCATATTTTCCATCTTATCCACCATCCATATACGATCTTCATCAAGAACCAGAACCATCAGAGGAAGATCAGATAATTGACATGCTCAAATATTGGAACAAGAAACAAGACGAAGAGTTGGATACAATGCTTGAAACATGCCAGAAGCAATCGAAAGTATTCAGAGACAATCAGCATCCATTTAGAGACTGACAGATCAAAATAGACAATTAACAGAAAACCATAGCTACATACCTCAAGGACCATTTTCAGATGACACCGATGAAGCCTTCGAGTACCAAGCATTTCACGATGACACTTTAGCAGAGGAGGAGGCTGAGCAGAATCAGGAATCCGAGGTATCAGTTCAAGAGCCCAAACCAGCAAAGTCTCTATTTGATTTTTATTATTTAAATTCTGACTCTGATGAAGAAGCTGAGCTGTTTGTACCAACTGCACCAACAAATGATGATGGAATTACATATTCTCAAAATGAAGATCTTGGAGATTGCTTTGCACTGATGTTTGAAGAAGATCTACTTGAACCATCCATTCCAGTCATATCAGATGATGAAGACCTAAAATCTGACATTTTTTTACATCCTCAAGTTGACACCTATAGAGCATACATTTCACAGATGACAAATGAAGAATTGAATACGGAAATCCTAAAATACATATGTGAAGAAAATGTGGTGGAAGAAGTAGAGCAAATGGAGGAGCAAATGTTTGACCTTATTGAAGATCCAGTGAATTCAGGCGAAACATCACTGTTTTGGGGAGTACAGATCAGAGATATCGCCCAGAAGCTTGACAGAATGGATCTTCCATTCCAAGTCAAGCACCATACGAGACCTCCTGATCGTCTTTCTTTCTTTTCAGGAACCACTGGAGCAACAAAGGTTAAAAAGGTGGCACGAGCACTGAATGAGTCAAAATTCTTTTTGCTACCTTATCGTTGGAAGAGACCTTTCAAAAGTAATGCTCATGAGATTGTCTTTAATCAGAAGTCCAAAATGACACTGAAACCTCCTTGACAGATGGACTTCATTCACGTCTGGCTGAAGACGAAAAATTTAGCGCTAGCAGGGAGGCAACCAATGAAATAATTTTATTTTAATTGTTTTATGTATACATTTTGTAGAGTTTTTAATTTTGTGTGTTTTGTAGGAAAAGGCATAAACAGAGCATTTAAGGAGGAATGATGTTTGGCAATAACAAAGATGACCAAATCCTAGCCTTTGAATTGACCTCATTCTTTCCTAGTTGAATTGGTCAGATAACGATCGTGGTAAAAAGCGTAAATTGGACGTAGACCTTAATCAATAATTTTTTTTTTGCGTAGGATTTCAGTTAACCAGGTATGATCTTTTAAACTCTTCTTCTACTGTTTAAGACATTGGGGACAATGTCTCATTTAGGTTTGGGGAGGGAATAGTTGATTAGTATTTTATTTATACAAAAAAAAATTGAAAAATTTTACAAAAAAAAAAAAAATTTGGTGTTTTTGTTTTTAACTTGATTAATCATGTGAAATTGGTGAGAGATAGTTGTTTAAGGAATTTTCACTCCTGAGACGTATTTCAACCCATTTTCGAAACAAGTTAATTTTTATTTATTTCCTTTTGAATTATTTAATTTGTGAATTCTCCATAAAACTAACTAAAATGAATCTTCATATGCTCAGTTGGCAGGTATTATCAATATGCATAGTAACATACGGACATGAGTTGTAATTGAAAAGTTTGTAATATTCAGTGCTCTAGTTTAATTTGAGGAAGCATCTATAAATGGAAATGGAGTAAAATAAAAGAAAAAAAAAGAAAAGAAAAGAAAAAAGAAAAAAATTTGTGAAAAAAATATATGAGATCCGAGTCATTAAGTCTGTAGGGGTGTCTTAACATATAGTGCCCTAAAGCCAACTGGTTTGGGAGTCACTGGCCCAAAGCTCGCTACATGGATCGAAGATGTTGCCAAATAAATATATATATCTGAAGTCGGAGTAATTAAGTCCGTAGGGGTGTCTTAACACCTGGGGCCCTAAAGCCAACTGATTTGGGAGCCATCGGCCCAAAGCTCGTTACATAGATGGAAGATATTGTATATAAATCAAAAATCAAAAATCAAAGAAAGAAAAAATTAGAAAAATTATTCCATTGCAATAAAAAGGTGTGAATTCTAATAATACTTTAAGACAAAAATATTACTCTCTTCTCAACTGCACTTGTGATTGTTGTGGGTAAAAATGAGTTGTTTAATATTTTTTTGGCTGTGTATATGAAGAATGGTAAATATAATCGTAGAATTTACTTATTCTGTAATTTAAAAAGAAACAAAACAACTACTAACGTGGAGTAGAAATTTCACCTGTTTAGTCTTCTAACTTCTTTATTCTCGTATTTTTGCTTTTGTGTGCATTAGTTTTACTATCTTTTTACTTTTATAAAACGTTTGTCGGTATCTTTGTTGTAAGCCCTCACGAGACTACAACTCGTCCACTGGGGACACTTAGGGGTTTAAAGGCTTGTTGCATATGCTAAATGCAACTGTGATCCCTACAAAAGTGGCTTAGCTTAATTATATTTTAAAGATGTTTATGTTATTTTATTTTGTTGTTTTGCTCGAGGACTAGCAAAATATTAGGTTTGGCGGTGTGATGATTGGTAATTATATCATTATTTTTCACTCATTTAACCTAATATTTTGTATAGTTTCTCAAGTTTTATGAACGTTTTGATGTGTTTTTATTTATTTTGCAGATAAAAATAATATTGGGACTTAATGAAATCAACTCGAGGCTAAAATGATGAAATCCAGAGAAAAAAAATGTCAAAAATGAAAATTTATTATACGCGTCACGAAGTACAGTCCTAAATTCCAATTTTGCGCATGTTTCGTAATTTGGCCATAACTTTTTCATCTAATATCTAATTGAGCTTATTCAAGTTGAAATTAAAGAAGACTCGAAGATCTAAAACTTTGAAAGTCAAAAACATTTCTTTTTCGGAAGTTTCCATGGCCAAAATTGATGAACAATCCAGTATATTTTGTGTAACTACTATAGTCATTTTCAAAATATAAAATAAAATTAATAAAATAAAAAAATTAAATATTGTCAAACTTGCACCAAACATGCTTGCATGTTTGGTGCCATGTTTGATGCCATGTTCTGTGCCATGTTTGGTGCCATGTTTGATGCCATGTTTGGTGCCATGTTTTGTGGAGCAATCGGTGGAGAAATTGGTGGTAGCCTTTAGATTTTCCTATAAATACCAAGCCATTTCATTTGTAATTCTCATGCTTTCCTTAGGTTTTTGTAAGGAATTTAAGGATTGCATCTTGTGTGTTTATTTTTAGTAATTTAATTTATGCATTTTTATTTTCAGTAATAATAGTAGTTTCTTTTCTTTTCTTTTCTTTTATGTTTAGTAGTTAGATTTCTGCTGTGGAAGGGTGAAGCTTTTATAATTTTAATTTAGATTAATCTCCCTTAAATATAATATGGAAATTATAATTCAAATTAAAAGGTTTACTGTCTTAATGACTGGTTTTATTTATTTGACATAAAGTAACACTGCCTATATGGCTGGTCTTTAGGTGACAGATAATTACCGCCTATATGGCTGGTTTATGGAAAAATAATGATACCGCCTTTATGGATGGTTGGACTTAATTAAAATCTGACTTAATGAGGATACCGCATATATGGCTGGTTGGTAATATCACTGATAAATTCCATATTATAGTAAGGGAGATTTCTAAATTAGAAATAGTAAAGGTGGATCCCCTAACCCCAGTATTTTATTTTTATTATGGGGAAGTGATGAAACACAATATCCACATACTTAATAATTGATTTTATTTTTATGGGTAATTCTTTAGTTTGTTTATTGAGTCTTAAGCTTAATGCTTCTTGTTAATTGGCCATTAATAAGATTGATTTGGTAAACTTAAAATGAACTAGACATATGGATTTTAGGTTTCAGCCTTAGATTCAATAGCCCACGATCTTCTTTGAGGATAGATAACCCTTTAATAGATTTCCTTAGAGGATAGATATATACTTGTCGGGCGGGGGTAGCCACTATTGGAACTTGAACTTAATGAATCCATGTAATTTTTTTGACATAGACATATGGTTCAATTGGGTTATACTGGGTATTTGCGTCTGACCATCGACAGAGGCTTTTGCATATTTTCGTGTTCCAGGTTAGCAAACTGATTTATTACACATATGTAATAGAATCAATTCATCTTTAGAATAATATTGTGTAGAATCACGACCCTAGATCTTTGAGTCTTTTCTTTTATCTTTCCTTAGTATTTTCTTTTGAGTCTGTTTTTATTTTAATTAGTAAATCCACATTCAACCAACCAAAAGCAATCATTCCCTTCTCTCTATAATTAGATACATGTAAATAAATAGTATCAATAATTAATAACAATAATATGAATTAAGTCCTCATGGGATCAATATTTTTATACTACTTGAACGATATGTGCGCTTGCGTTATACGCGTGTGATTATGTACCGGTCATTGTGCTGATCAAATATTGAGACGGTGTGCTCCACAGAAGGAGGTCGACAGTGTTTTGCATCATTTTCATTCATCACCATATGGCAGACACTTCAGCAGAAACAAAACTGCAGCCAAAATTCTTCAATCAGATTTGTTCTGGCCCACTATTTTTAAAGATGTTTACTTGTTTTCACTTTAATGTGACAGGTGCCAGAGAACGGGGAATATTTCGAGGAGAAATGAAGGACCGTTGCAAAATATTCTGGAAGTGGAGATATTTGATGTGTGCGGTATTGATTTTATAGGACCCTTTGTTCCATCATTTGGAAACATGTACATCCTGGTTGCGGTAGATTACGTCTCCAAATGGGTTGAAGCAATTGCACTGCCATCGAATGATTCAAAAGTGGTGATCAAATTCCTTAAAAAGAATATTTTCACTCACAAGGTTGCCACTGCTTACCATCCACAGTCAAATGGAAAGGTTGAAGTTTCAAACAGGGAAATCAAAAGAATCTTGGAAATAACCGTTGGATTAACAAGGAGAGACTGGTCAACAAAACTGGATGATATATTATGGGCCTACCGGACAGCTTACAAGACACCCATTGGTATGTCCCCATATCGATTGGTGTTTGGGAAAACGTGTCATTTGCTAGTTGAGCTTGAACACAAGGTGTACTGGGCACTGAAGAAGTTGAATCTTGATCCACAAGCTGCAGGAGATAAAAGACACCACCAACTCAATGAATTGGAGGAATTTCGTTTACAAGCTTATGAGAAAGCCAGATTGTACATGGAAAAGACCAAGAAATAGCATGATCGAACGATAGTGCGCATATAGCTAGAACCAAGGCAGCAAGTGTTGTTGTACAATTCACGGTTGAAAATGTTCCCTGGAAAGTTGAAATCAAGGTGGGTAGGTCCGTTCGTAATAACTCAAGTTTTACCATATGGAGCTGTTGAGTTACTGGATCCCAACACCAACGAAACATTCAAGGTTAACAGTCAGCGTGTGAAGCACTACTGGGGAGAATCATTTGAGTGATAACATAGAAATCGGTGACGCTGTTCCAGGCTCGCGGCCCGGTCGGGAGTATGGAGTAGCCCGTGGGGGACTAAATCGGAGAATAAAGGAGTCGCCACCTAGTGTGAACTGGGAAATGATTTAAGGCCGCACTCACCCCTCGCAATGGAAGACCTCAAACCGTTGGGTTCGGAATGGTCTCTTACTTATGTCACTTGTAACGAACGGATTTGCGCAATTTTAACCAAGTCTACTCAACATACATTTGCAAAAGTAATCTACATCTAAATTCATATGCGACCTATATCTAAGTTTGCATGCTTTAAAAATAAGTCGGGATAGCGGTAAACACACAACTCATGAATATCTTAAATTAACACATGCAGAATAAATATGTGACCAAGGAATTTGGCTGTTCTCAATGTAGGACCTTGCATACCCAGTTGGACGTATTTCCACGCCCAACCAAGCATGCCGTGTCCAGGACAACAAAATAAAATATAACAAATGGTGCCCTCATGTCTTTCCTTTTAAGTCACTTTTCGGGAGTGCGTTTCACGGTGCCGGAAGGGTTATCATTTCCGCTATTTTTACTGGTTCACTGTTTCTGCTGTTTCCACTGATTCACTGTTTTTATTATTTTGTCTCACTCACTGTTTTCACTGTTTCCACTATTTTGTCTATTTTCACTCGCTGTTTCCGCTCATTGTTTTCTCTGTTTTCTTCCATGTTTGGACTGCTATTTTGTGATTTTATTTGTTCGGTCAGAGAGGTTTATTTTTATGTCAATTTTGGGATCAGTTATGAGGTAGTTTTGCGGGTTCAATGATGCTGTTCTGGACATAATTTGAAGGCAGTTTGGTCATGGATTTGTAGGCAGTTTATGAGGTGATTTTGTGTGGTAATTTGTTCGTGAAAGGAGGGCAATATTGGTTGCTGTTTTGGTGTGGCTTTAGGGCTGCTGGATGGGTATTATCGTGTGTTGGTTATGAGGTATACATGTATGTGTTTCACGTGGAGAGGGGCATGTTGAGTGGTGTGAGGTTGAAGGTAGTTTAGTCGGCTAAGAGGATTTTTTTATGTGCGTCAGTGTGTGTTATGTGCATGAGTGACGTGCATGTGTCTAGGGTTTCTGGCTGTATCGGTTAGGTGAGGATAGAGGGGTGGTTCATGGTCAATGCAGGAGTGAGTTGAGAGTGCTTCTTTGAGCGTGGATTGGCTGACTTCAAGGTAGTATTTTAGGCGTGTGAGAGGGCAGTTTCAAGGCAGTTTGGTGCGTGAGTTTGGGCTGATTCTTCAGGGCAGTTTGGGGCGTGAATGGCAGTGTGTGTTTGAGTGCTGTTTGTGAGGGCTTTGGGCATGAGCTGCAATGTATGTTTGAGGGTTGGTTGATGAGGTCTTTAGGCGTGAAGGGCTGTTGGTTTCAGGGGTTATTTGGTGCGTGAGTTTTTGGGTTAATAGTGCGTGGAATGGCTAGTGGTGTGATGATCATGCGTGGAAAGGCAAGTGATGAGTGGTATTTATATCATTATTTCCCACTCATTTAAGCTAATATTTTTTATAGTTTCTCGGGTTTTGTGAACGTTTTAATGTGTTTTATTGTTATTTTGTAGATAAATAAAGTTTTGGAAGCACTGGAAACAATTTAGGGGCAAAACAGCAAATATTGGACAAAAATGGGATTTTTGTCATTTGGGCGTCGCGACATCGAGCCCGCGTTGCGACGTCTGACGTGCACCGTAACAGAGCTAACATGCGGCATGGACATGTGTCAGAATCCGATTGGTTTGACTTACTAACATGCGTCGTGCCACGTGTCATCATCACAGAAGATTTGCTAAAATATGTCGGCTACCACGTGTCGAAATCTCATTGGACCAAACCAAGCGCGTGCCACGTGTCGTCACCTCATTTGACCGAATCATCGGTGAATCATATTCTGCCACATGTCTCATTCTCATTGGACCAAAAAGCCAGGCAATCACATGCCACCACGTGTCGCCTCCTGATTACGCCGCAACACCGCGTGACACGTGTCACCACCCGATTCTGCCAACAAATCATGCGTGGTCAACCCGCGTGGACCAAAGACGCATTCGGGCATCTCGACGCCAAGGTCCTCAGCGGCGCGACGCCAGATGTAGAAATTGCCTATAAATTTAGACCTCCAGCATTCATTTTTCGTCGTGCTTTCCTTGGGAACTTTTCCCATATTTCATAGGAAGCATCTATTTTTGTAAATTATTTGTAATAATAAAATTATGTATTTTTATTTTTAGTTTTTATTACAGTATTTTATTTATTTACTTTTATGTTTTGTAGTTAATTTTTCCGCTGGGGTAAAAAGGTGAAACATTTAATATAATTATTTAGGTTAATCTCACTTAATTATAATATTTAAATTATAATTTATCCGGATTAATTAATGGCAGACTTTATTACCGCCTATATTGCTGGTTTAAATATAAATTACCTTACCGCCTATATGGCTGGTCTTTATGTGACAGATAATTACCGCCTATATGGCTGGTGTAGTTGGACTAAATGGATTACCGCCTATATGGCTGGTTTTAAATGTTTAACATTATTAATTCCTAAGAAAGTAGAACAGAAAATAATTTATATATTATAATAAGTGAAATTCCTAGATAAGAAATATTAGATGTAGATCCTCTAACCCCAGTATTTTATTTTATTCTAGGGAAGTGATGAAACACAATATTACTAGGCTTAATAATTGATTTAATTATATATTGGGTAATTATTTAGTTTGTTTTTTGAGTCTTAAGCTTAATGCTTCTTGTTGCCTGATCACCAATAGGATTGATGTGGTAAATCTAAAATGAACTAGACATAGGGATTTTAGGTTTCAGCCTTAGATTCAATAGCTCACGATCTTCCTTGAGGATAGATAACCCTTTAATAGATTTCCTTAAAGGATAGGAATATACCTGTTGGTAGCCATAATTGGAACTTGACCTTAATGAGTCCAGGTAATTTGGTTGACATAGGAATATGGTTCAATTGGGTTATACTGGGTATTTGCGTCTGACCATCGGAAGAGGCTTTTGCATATCATCGTGTTCCAGGTTAGCAAACTAATTTATTACACATAAGTAAGAGAATCAAATCATCTTTAGAATAATATTGTGTTGTTTCACGACCCTAGATCTTTGAGTCTTTTCTTTTATTTTCCTTAGTATTTTCTTTTGAGTCTTTTTTTATTTTATTTAGCAAATCCACATTCAACCAAACAAAAGCAATCAATTCCTTTCTCCCTATAATTAGATACATGTAAATAAATAGTATCAATAATTAATAACAACAGTAGGAATTAATTCCTCGTGGGATTGATTTTTTATACTACTTGAACGATACATGCGCTTGCGTTATACGTGTGTGTTTACACCGGTCAAGTTTTTGGCGCCGTTGCCGGGGACTTATTTTTCTTCAGTTATTAATTTTGAAGCTATATAATTTACTTGTATCTAATTTTATTTATTTATATTTGTAATTTATATTTCTTTCTTTTGTTTTCAGGTGGTTGAAAAATGGAACATTATTGGGAGATTGAGAGATTACATGCTTTACAAGAAGATACACCTCATATCTAGGAGCAACAGTCCGGTTTTCTGAGGCCTGTTGTCCAACCCAACAACTTTCACTGGATGTCAGAACCAAGCAATACTACATTTGCTCATCAGAACGAAATGGGGAGATGTGTAATATTTGATGGTAACCACCCGAGCAATCAATGTATATACCTTTCAGAGTGGAAAAATTATTGGAACCATTCATGGTACGAAGAACCATCATATTTTCCATCTTATCCACCATCTACCTATGATCTTCATCAAGAACCAGAACCACCAGAGGAAGAATAATTGGTTGACATGCTCAAAGATTTGTTCAAGAAACGAGATGAAAAGTTGGATACAATGCTTGAAACATTCCAGAATCAACTCGAAAGTATTCAGAGACAATCAGCATCCATTCAGAGTATGACAGATCAAATGAGACAATTAACAGAAAACCAGAGCTACATACCTCAAGAACCATTTTCAGATGACACTGATGAAGCCTTCGAATACCAATCATTTCACGATGACACTTTAGCAGAAGATGAGCTGAGCAGTATCAACAACCAGAGGTATCAGTTCAGGAGCCCAAACCAGCAAAGTCTTTATTTGACTTTTATTATTCAGATTCTGACTCTGACGAAGAAGTTGAGCTGTTTGTACCAACTGCACTGAAATTTGAGGATGGAATTCTGAATCCTCAAAATGAAGATCTTGGAGATTGCATTGCACAAATGTTTGAAGAAGATCTACCTGAGCCAATCATTTCACTTAGATCAGAGGATGAAGACCTAATGTCGGACACATCTTTTCATCATCTGGTTGACACTTATGGACCATGTATTTCACAGATGACATATGAAGAACTAAACTCGGAGATCCTAAAATACATCTGTGAAGAAAAGGTGGAGCAAGAAATAGAGCAAATGGAGGAGCAAATGTCTGACCTTATTGAAGATTCAGAGCATTCAGGCGAAACATCACTGTTTTGGGAAGTATAATTTAGAGAAATCACCCAGAAGCTTGACAGAATGGAACTTCCATTCAAAGTCAAACACTATACGAGACCTCCTGATTTTCTTTCTTTCTTTTCAGGAACCACTGGAGCAATAAATATCAAAAAGGTGGCACGAGCACAAACTCTGACAAAATTCTTTTTGCCACTTTACCGTTGGAAGAGACCCCTCAAAAGTAATGCTCACGAAATTATCTTTAATCAGACATCCAAGACGACGCTGAAACCTCCTTGACAAATAGATTTCAGTCACATCTGGCTGAAGACGAAAAATTTAGCGCTAGCAGGGAGGCAACCCGTGCATTAAGTTTATTTTAATTTTTATTTTGTATATACATGTTGTGAAATTTTTTATTTTGTGTGTTAGTTTTTCAGGAAAAATAAAACGAAATTTTTTAGGACAAAGCAATAGCCACCGAGCCCTTGCCGAGACTCATCTCAGTCAAACGAGTCACCACCATGACCTGACCGAAAGCCACAGCCTTCGCTGAGCCTTCACCGAACCAGAAACTGAGATCCACAAACCACCCAAAACTGAGCCTTTGCCGCACCACTCGCCGAGATCCACACAGCAACCGCCACTATCGAGCCTTGCACAGTCGAGTCGACAACAATGACCGAACTACTACCGCGCCAACCACCCACAGCCAAGCCTTCACCAAATCAAAACCAGCCGAGATTCAACCAAACAGAGATCCACAAAGCTGAGCAGATAGATCCGTAACCGAGCCAAGTCGAGCACTACCAAATTCGGTTTTTAAGAAAATAATCGGTTAAAAAAAAATTCTGAAGGGAAATTAACTGGAAAATTTTGGAATTTGTGGTATTGAAATTGTTGGATTTTTGAATTTTTGGATTGGATTCATTCGTAGTTTTGGAGGTGAATGGAGGTGTTTTGTGATAGTTTTAGGGTGTATTTTGGGAGAACTTAAGATTTTTAGCGGAAACTCTGCCGAAATTTTGAAAAAATGCTGCTGAAAAGATCCAGAGCTTCGCCATCAGCTGAACTTAGTTTTGATAGATCTAAATTTGTTTCGGTAGCCACTGAACAAAGATATGAAGAGGGAATGAGAAATAAGGTTGCAATCATGGAGAGGGGTTTTGAAATAAACCCCGGACTATTCCCTGAGATTGACAGTATGATCGTTAACAGGCACTGGTAGAAGCTTTGCCAGCAACCCAGACCTGCTTGCATTTCAGCAGTATGTGAGTTTTATGCAAATGCTCCGCAGTATTTTGCATATGAGGTGATGGTGATGGGTAAACAAGTACCATTTGATGATGTGACTATTAATAAGTTTTATGGGATCCCGGAGATGAAAGCTGATGATTATTCTGCATTAAGGAATGAGATCAACATTAATCATTTGACAGAGACATTATGTATTCCCAATGCTACATGGGAAATGAGTAGTAGCGGAGAATACATGAAGATGAGTTTCAAGTCTCTCAAACCGGACGCTCGAGTTTGTTTTCATTTCCTTACCAGATCACTATTGCTTGGGACTCATATAACATTTGTTACAAAGGAAAGGATGACTTTGCTATACTGCTAAATGGATGCGCCTTCTATTGATGTGGGGGTATTTGATTTCGACAAATATTGCTTGGGCAGCAAATTCATCACAGGCTAGCCTTTATTACTACCATTTGATTACCTCACTATGCACATTGGCCATGGTGCCTATTGACCCCAGAGAAGAAACAATGCAGCCAATGACAGCTTTGACTGCCCGCATAATCTAGCAACTCCGAACAGAGAGACAAGCTCAAGTTGGATCATCCTCTTCCGCACCAGCACAACAACGGCAACCACCTCAACTGCCACAAAGATCATCTCGACCTCCCTCCTTAACTCCAAAGGTCACTAGAGTGGAACAACAGCGGGGATACATGGTTCAGCTACTTGAACAGATAGCACGACAAGTGGGGATACAAGATGACTAGTTTCAACCACATCCTAATATCAACAGTGACGAGGAGGAGGACGATGATTAAAAACAAACTCAAGTACTATTGTTCCCTTATATTTATTTATGTTTTGTAACACATTAGGGACAATGCTAAGTTTAGGTTTGGGGGTATGAGAGCATATGGGTCTATTTTTAAATTTTTTTCAAAAATTCCGTAAAAATTTTTATTTTCAGAATGCCGTATGTTTAATTTCAGTAATTTTATTTTCCGTATTTTATGTGATTGTGTGTTTTAAAATTGAAAAAACCCAAAAAAAAGAGTCTGATGATTTGATTGTTTGTTTAGCTAAAAAGTTTTAGGAAAAGATAAATGTTAATTTCACTTTTATCCCGAATTTGAATTTCGTATCTAGGTCAGACTCATGCGCACTTTTAAAATAGTCTCGAAAGCAGTTAGATAATAAGGAATTAACAAAGTGACTAGTTAAAATAATCGGTGGTTGATGAATGACCGTTTGTCTGAGTTTCTGTTTCTGTTTGCATCTATTACTTAGTAATCGGACATCTTGCCTCAGTAAGCAGTGATAATTCGCGTCAAATGGGAAAGCTTGTGTTAGTTTTTTTAAACATCCGAGATCCGAGTGATTAAGTTCGTAGGGGTGTTTTAACACCTAGTGCCATAAAACCATCTGGTTTGGGAGCCACTGGCCCAAAGCTCGCTACATGGATCAAAGATGTTGTATATAAATAAAAAAAATCAGAAAAATCACATACCTCATCTGTGTTGATTATAGTAGACAGAACAATTTTAGATACTCAGATTGGTTTGACCCATTAACTATTGAGAATTGAGACGAAATCACCTAGTTGACAACTTAGAGTCGAAGCTGTTTACTGGACTATTCACACACACACTTTGAGTCTGATTTAGATATGTTGTTCAAAAGAACGGATTTTAGTTGGAATATGCATTTTGAAGGTTCCTCCAACTTTGATGCTGAACATTCTCTGAGGACGATATTTATATATTTCTTATTTTTTCTTTTTTGTTTTTGTGTGCATTAGTTTTAACTAACTTTTTACTTTTGTAAAATGTTTGTGGTATCATTTATGTAAACCCTCAGGAGACTATAACTCGTCCACTAGGGACACCCAGGGGTTTAAAGGCTTGTTTCATATGCTAAATACAACCGTGATCCCTACGAAAGTGGCTTAGTTAATTTTATTATGTTATTTTATTTTATGTTTTGCACGAGGACTAGCAAAATGTTAGGTTTGGGGGTGTGATGAGTGGTATTTATATCACTATTTCCCACTCATTTAATCTAATATTTTGTATAGTTTCTCGGGTTTTGTGAACGTTTTGATGTGTTTTATTGTTATTTTGCAGATAAATAAAGTTTTGGAAGCACTGGAAGCAATTTGGAGGAAAAACAGCAAAAAATGGACAAAAAAGGCATTTTCATCATTTGGGGGTCGCGACGCCGAGCCCGCGTCACGACGTCTAACCTGTGCCGTAACAGTGCTAACATGCACTGTGGACACGTGTCAGAATCTGATTGGTTTGACTTGCTAACGTGTGCCGGATCTTACTAACGTGCGTCGTGCCACGTGTCATCATCACAGAAGATCTGCTAAAATGTGTCGGCTGCCACGTGTCGAAATCTCATTGGACCAAACCAAGCGTGCCACATGTTGTCACCTTATTGGACCGAATTATCGGCGAATCATATTCCGCCACGTGTCTCATTCTCATTTGACCAAAAAGCCAGCCAATCACATGCCGCTACGTGTCGCCTCCTGATTGCGCCGCATCACCGCGTGACAGGTGTCACCACCCGATTCTACCAACTGATCACGCGTGGTCAACCCGCCTGGACCAAAGACGCGTTCGGGCGTCCCGACGACAAGATCCTCAGCGGCGCGACGCCAGATGTAGAAATTGCCTATAAATTGAGACCTTCAGCATTCATTTTTCCTCGTGCTTTCCTTGGGAACTTTTCCCTGATTTCATAGGAAGCATCTATTTTTGTAAATTATTTGTAATAATAAAATTATGTACTTTTATTTTTAGTTTTTATTACAGTATTTTATTTATTTACTTTTATGTTTTGTAGTTAATTTTTCTGCTGGGGTAAAAAGGTGAAACATTTAATATAATTATTTAGGTTAATCTCACTTAATTATAATATTTAAATTATAATTTATCTGGATTAATTAATGGCAGACTTTATTACCGCCTATATGGCTAGTTTAAATATAAATTACCTTACCGCCTATATGGCTGGTCTTTATGTGACAGATAATTACCGCATATATGGCTGGTGTAGTTGGACTAAATGGATTACCGCCTATATGGCTGGTTTTAAATGTTTAACATTATTAATTCCTAAGAAAGTAGAACAGAAAATAATTTATATATTATAATAAGTGAAATTCCTAGATAAGAAATATTAGATGTAGATCCTCTAACCCCAGTATTTTATTTTATTCTAGGGAAGTGATGAAACACAATATTACTAGTCTTAATAATTGATTTAATTATATGTTGGGTAATTCTTTAGTTTTTTTATTGAGTCTTAAGCTTAATACTTCTTGTTGTCTGATCACCAATAGGATTGATGTGGTAAATCTAAAATGACCTAGACATAAGGATTTTAGGTTTCCGCTTTAGATTCAATAGCTCACGATCTTCCTTAAGGATAGATAACCCTTTAATATATTTCCTTACAGGATAGGAATATACCTGTCGGTAGCCATAATTGGAACTTGACCTTAATAAGTCCAGGTAATTTGGTTGACATAGGAATATGGTTCAATTGGGTTATACTGGGTATTTTCGTCTGACCATCGGAAGAGGCTTTTGCATATCATCGTGTTCCAGGTTAGCAAACTGATTTATTACACATAAGTAAAGGAATCAATTCATCTTTAGAATAATATTGCGTGGAGTCAAGACCCTAGATCTTTGAGTCTTTTCATTTATTTTCCTTAGTATTTTCTTTTGAGTCTGTTTTTATTTTATTTAGCAAATCCACATTCAACCAACCAAAAGCAATCAATTCCCTTCTCCCTATAATTAGACATTTGTAAATAAATAGTATCAATAATTAATAACAACATTAGGAATTAAGTCCTCATGGGATCGATATTTTTATACTACTTGAACGATACTTGCGCTTGCGTTATACGTGTGTGTTTACGCCGGTCAGTAAGCTAATGAGTGTATCTGTGTGGAGCGGTGAAGGGCTAGCTGTGTGAATAGGCAGCGACGTGAGTGGGCTGATGCGTGAAGGGTTAGGCTTGAGGTAGCTATGGAGGGTCCTTCACGTGTGCATGTTTTGGTTAAGGGCTGCATATTAGTGGAGAGATGACGTGGCAGTGTGTTTATTAGTTTAGGGTTTTGGCGTGAAGGGAGGGTATTTGAGTGGTGGGTTTGTGATTATTTCGTGAAGATGAGAGAGGAGAGAATGAGTAGGTTTCACGTGTGCATGAGTGTGTTAAGGGTTTATTTGTTTCCTTTTATAATGGTTGAGGATTGAGGTGAAAAGGGAGGCTATTAAATTATTGGTATTTAGTAGAGGGTTGGAGGGTGTTAGATAATTTATTGGGAGGCAATATTAATGGTTTGGCTTTTGTGATTTGTGATTTTTTTATTATTGAATTTATGATGTGGTTTATTTATTGCTTTGTTGAATTGTTTATGTGTGTTCACGTGGGGTGAAGGAGTTTGTGGCTTAGGTTTTGTCTTGTTGTGATTGTTTATTTGCTTGTTTGTGTCCTTTTTTATTTATTGCTTTGGTTGAATTTTTTATGTTTTTGTTGAATTTATGTGTGTTCACGTGTATAGGTGCATGGTGTGAGGGTTTATTTTGTTTGTAATTTGTTTGCTTGTGTCTTGTTTCTTTGTGATTTATTAAGTTGTGATTTTTGTTTGTGTGGGTAGTGGCGTGAATGGCTAAGGTTTATTTAATTGATTTGTGTTTTGCTTTTTGTTGGGCGTGAGGTGTCTTATGTTTAGGGTTTTGATTTCATGCAAGGCTAGCGGATAGTTCACGTGGGGATCATGCATGCATGGGTGTGGCGAGAGTTAGGATTTTGGTTTAAGGTTCGGGCCGGGGATAAATTTTAAAACAGAGGTCTAACGAGTAAACCCGAGGCTAAGCGAGCGAACTAAATCCAACATGGGATTGATCCTTTAATCTTCCCTTCCGTCGTCCGTTTCCTACTTTCGTGATTTAAAAGGTAGTGCCTCCGTATGAGGCTCATCATCGGGACTTATATGCAAAAATGTAGTGCCTACAGTCGCCCCCACTTTGATGGGATTTGTGCAGTGTGTGACAATGACAATCCTATCAAAGTTTATGCAATGCATTTTTACTTACATGGCTCGTCAGCTGCCACCTGACTTGCCTGTTACTCTGAACTGTGTTGATTTGGTTGTGACATATCCGGTGTGCTAAACCTCATACCCGAGGCGTCGCGGTTGCGTCTTCATACCCAGAGTGTTGCAGTAGTGTCTCCATACCCAGAGTACCATACCCGAGGTGTCACAGTTGTGATTATTGTCCATTTTCGAACTGTGCTCCATTTCAGAGCGCCATTTCCGGCATCTGATGTGAAAGTGGTCCATTTTCGAACTGTGCTCCATTTTTGAAGTGCAATTTTCGGCGTCTGATGAGATAATAGTCCATTTCCGAACCGTGATCCATTTTCGGAGTGCCATTTTCGACGTCTGATGAGATAATAGTCCATTTCCGAACAATGCTCCATTTTCAGAGTGCCATTTTCGGCGTCTGATGTGATAATGGTCCATTTCCGAACCGTGCTCCATTTTCGGAGTGACATTTTCGGCGTCTGATGAGATAATGGTCCATTTCCGAACCGTGCTCCATTTTCGGAGTGCCATTTTCGGCGTCTGATGTGATAATGGTCCATTTCCGAACCGTGCTCCATTTTCGGAGTGCCATTTTCGGCGTCTGATGTGATAATGGTCCATTTCTGAACCGTGCTCCATTTTCGAAGTGCCATTTTCGGCGTCTGATGTGATAATGGTCCATTTCTGAACCGTGCTCCATTTTCGGAGTGCCTTTTTCATCGTCTGATGTGATATTGGTCCATTTTTGAACCGTGCTCCATTTTCGAAGTGCCATTTTCATCGTCTGATGTGATAATGGTCCATTTCCGAACCGTGCTCCATTTTCGGAGTGCCATTTTCGGCGTCTGATTTGATAATGGTCCATTTCCGAACCGTGCTCTATTTTCGGAGTGCCATTTTCGGCGTCTGATGTGATAATGGTCCATTTCCGAACCGTGCTCCATTTTCGGAGTGTCATTTTTGTCGTCTGATAGTGTTATGTTGCTGCTCCTAGTTGGCTTGCATTTTCCGTTTTCTTATTTTTTATTCGTTGAAACCTGTGAATAAAACAAAACACAAAAAGGATGCATGTGCATTACATGTATGCATGCATGCATGAATGAATTTCCTATTTCGTTGGATTAGGTCTTCTGCCAGTTCTCCCGGTGTCTTTTCCAAATAACTGTCTTTGGTCGCTCCCTGGGTCTGCTTACAGTTTCTTCCTGCCAATTCTCTTCCGGTGATAGCTCAGTTTTCTTTTGTCTCGTGGCTCAAGTTCTCGGTACATCTCTTATTTGCGGGGTGGTAGGCAGGTCGCCCCCAGTCTTGGCTTAGCTTTCTGTTCTTTGCTTCTTTCACTAGGTCAAAATAGATCTCTTGATGTGCTGTCACATATCAACATTGTATTACTTCTTACGAGATAATCATGATTACTAAACATATTTTCGTCTTCAACGAATGCTTCGTGTCGAAACCAGAGAATCTTCAAAGTACTTGATACAACTCAAATCCGAACATTTGAATGAATGATCTGAACCAGACTCAAAGTGCGTGTGTGTCGAGGTTCTTTCGCAGCTTAATCCTTAAGTAAGCCAACTCGATGATTTTGTCTCAAAAAATTGGATCAGCGGGTCTAACCAACCTAGATGTCTTGATCATACTCTGTGATTACTTCCGCGTACTCAACATGATATAGATTTCTTTTTTTTCTTATGTCTCTTTCTTTTCTTTTTTTTCAATTTTGAACTTTTTTTTGACGCACCTACCCTTTAAGGTAGCATTTCTCCTCATGGTGGTCCTAATACTCACCAATGGGTAGTTTCACGCTTATCAATTATAGGTGGTCTATTTTTTCTTCTTTGCAGAGACTTTTCTTTGTTTCCAACCATATCATATATCGTAGCATGAGTAAACCAGGATGGAAATCTAAGAAAATGGTCATTCACTGATCCACCATCTCTCCAACTAGTCATCTTGCCGACCACTCAAGCTCCTACTGCTAAGATCTCATAATCAAGTGCTCGCGAGTCTTACGGAGACCAACCACTCTGAATACCGGATGAGAGCGTATCTCGTACTTATCATTTCTAAGGTTTCTTCCTACAGCAAATAATGTCATCACTGGACTAATGCTTTAACTATTGATGAAAACTCAAACAAGTAAGCAAAAACAATGTCTTATGATTAATGGATGTGACATCACAATTGAATGAGATCAGGAAAACAAACATCCCCATAACTTGCAACTTTGTATTCTTCCGTCTTCTTGCTTTTTTCAGACATCAGATCCTCTAAGTGCTGTAACTATTTTTTCCCATTTACTTTCCCATTTCTGCTTCGTTTCTTCTTTACTATTGTTGCCCCATATCCTCATGTGGGAAGCTTGGTGGTTGTGAGTTTGGAGGACAGTGCTATCAGGTAGGCCGGAGTTAATCATGTAGGTAGGCAGTGGGACAGAGTGATAGTGAGGTAGGGGGTTTCTCTGTGTGTTAGGTTGCTCTTTTTCGGGGACGGGTATTTTGTGGGTGTCAATGAGGTCTTGGATCTCATGCCTAAGGCGGTAAAGGTTCAGGTTAAGGTAGCACGGTACGGGGTTTGGGATTGGTTTAGGCTCCAAGGGATTTAGGAGTACTTACCCTTTCAGCTCTTCAAATATCTCTGACAAAGATCTACCAAGATTGGAGAATCGTCTGTTTCTGATAGGGGTAACCTCAGATGGAGTGGGCTTGGTCCCTGAAGGTTTCCCAATGGTCCTTCCATTCTGGTTGTATAACTTTCTATTATTAGCTATACAGGGTACATTTAGACTGGCCACAGCATTGGTCAAAACTTACAACTGTTCAGTAATTTTGGTTACTTTGGCCTCCAATTGATCTAGACGGGATCCCTCGTTGACTGACTCGCTCATGTTGGCTAACGGTCTTTTGACAAGTCCATTTTCTTCTCTAACCCAATGGGTATCTATGATGCCTTTTAAGACTGCATGTTAGCATGTATGCGTGTAATGCATGAAATATACAAGATCATTAAGATTTTTATACTAGTTGGCCAATTGTCATTTTAAAGCATTTAATCATACTATTGCGCGGTGCAAACTTGTCTCAGTTGAAAAGGCCCAACAAGTTTATACTTTTGCGATAACATGGCTAAACAACTTCAAATGATAAGACGCCCAAATACAAAATGGCCCATCGGCATTTTAGAAACTTTTGACCCAATTGTCAAAGGACACGAACTCGTCCCGGTTTAAATGGCCCAACAAGTTCACATCTCTTGACAAGAAGTCCAACTGAATCCAAATGACAATGGTCCTAAACACAACCATAAGGAAATGATTTCTACTAGTCATGTAACTACAGTTTACGTTTGGGTTTATGGGGGGGTAAACAAAGGCTCTCGCTAACGAAGGATTGCCCACAACTAGGACTCCCCACTCAAGGGTTCGAGTGACCAAGTGAGCGCACCATTTTTATACCTTAACGTACGTGCCAACGAGTTAGGATGTGTGACTAACAGTCAAATGGATTTCCTATTGTAGATTCCCCATAGGGAGGGTGGAGCGAACTCTATTAAATACCCAAGCCTCTTAGGCTCTTATCACCATGGTGACAGGAATAAACAACAAGTCCTCCAAATTAGTCTGTCACTGTGAGCTAAGATAATGATTATCTAGGTGTCTTCACAGTTTTTCCTTATAGAAAGGTAGTGAATGAAGGAAGACACCAAACCACAACCTAGCCTCAATAATTGCCTTTGATTAAACTCCCTAAACCCACAGTAGACATAGTTAATTAGAGAACAAATCACAAACATTACAAGACATTATTCTGGGGCTGATTCTCTATCCCCAGTGGAGTCGCTAGACTGTAGAACACAGAAATCGGCGATGTTGTTCCAAGCTCGCGGCCCGGTCGGGAGTATGGAGTAGCCCGCGGGGACTAAACCGGAGAATAAGGGAGTCGCCACCCAGTGCGAACTGGAAAATGATTTAAGGCCGCACTCACCCCTCGCAAGGGAAGACCTCAAACCATTGGGTTCGGAATGGTCCCTTAATTATGTCACTTGTAATGAACGGATTTGCGCAATTTTAACCAAGTTTAATCAACATACATTTGCAAAAGTAATCTACATCTAAATTCATATGTGACCTATATCTAAGTTTGCATGCTTTAAAAATAAGTCGGGATAGCGGTAAACACACAACTCATGAATATCTTAAACTAACACATGCAGAATAAATATGTGACCAAGGAATTTGGCCGTTCTCAATGTAGGACCTTGCATACCCAGTTGGACGTATTTCCACGCCCAACCAAGCATGCTGTGTCCGGGACAACAAAATAAAATATAACAAAGGGTGCCCTCAGGTCTTACCTTTTAAGTCATTTTTCTGGAGTGCATTTCACGGTGCCGGAAGGGTTATCATTTCTGTTATTTTTACTGGTTCACTATTTCCGTTGTTTCCACTGATTCACTATTTTCATTATTTTGTTTGTTTTCACTCGCTGTTTTCGTTGTTTCCATTATTTTGTCTATTTTCACTCGCTGTTTTCGCTCGATGTTTTCTCTGTTGTCTTCCCTGTTTGGACTGCTATTTTGGTGATTGTTTTGTTCGGTCAGAGGGGCTGTTTTTTTGTTATATCTTGGGTTTATTTTTATGTCAGATTTGGGATTGGTTATGAGGCAGTTTTACGGGTTCAAAGATGCTATTCTAGGCAGAATTTGAAGGTAATTTGGTCGTGGATTTGTAGGCAGTTTATGGGGAGATTTTGTGTGGTAATTTGTGTGTGAAAGGAGGGCAATATTGGTTGTTGTTTTGGCGTGGCTTTAGAGCTGCTGGATGGGTATTATAGTGCGTTGGTTATGATGTCTGCATGCATGTGTTTCACGTTGAGAGGGGCATGTTGAGTGGTGTGAGGTTGAAGGTAGTTTAGTCGGCTAAGAGGATTTGTTTATGTGTGTCAGTGTGTGTTATGTGCATGAGCGGCGTGCATGTGTCTGGGGTTTCTGGCTGTGTCAGTTAGGTGAGGAGAGGGGGTGGTTCATGGTCGATGTAGGAGTGAGTTGAGAGTGCTTCTTTGAGCGTGGATTGGCTGACTTTAGGGTAGTGTTTTAGGCGTGTGATAGGGCAGTTTCAAGGCAGTTTGGTGCGTGAGTTTGGGCTGATTCTTCAGGGAAGTTTGGGGTGTGAATGGCAGTGTGTGTTTGAGTTGTGTTTGTGAGGGCTTTGGGCATGAGCTGCAGTGTATGTTTGATGGTTGGTTGATGAGGTCTTTAGGCGTGAAGGGCTGTTGGTTTCAGGGGTTATTTGATGCGTGAGTTTTTGGGTTAATAGTGCGTGGAAGGGCTGGTGGTGTGATGATCATGCATGGAAAGGAAAGCTAATGAGTGTATTTGTGTGGAGCGGTGAAGGGCTAACTGTGTGAATAGGCAGCGACGTGAGTGGGCTGATGCGTGAAGGGTTAGACATGAGGTAGCTACGGAGGGTCCTTCAAGTGTGCATGTTTTGCTTGAGGGCTGCGTATTACTGGAGAGGGGACATGTCAGTGTGTTTATTAGTTTAGGGTTTTGGCGTGAAGAGAGAGTATTTGAGTGGTGGGTTTGTGATTATTTTGTGAAGATGAGAGAATAGAGAGTGAGTAAGTTTCATGTGTGCATGAGTGTGTTAAGGGTTTATTTGTTTCCTTTTATAATGGTTGAGGATTGAGGTGGAGAGGGAGGCTATTAAATTATTGGTATTTGGTGGAGGGTTGGAGGGTGTTAGATAATTTATTGGGAGGCAATATTTAATGGTTTGGCTTTTGTGATTTGTGATTTGTTTATTATTGAATTTATGTTGTGGTTTATTTATTGCTTTGTCGAATTGTTTATGTGTGTTCATGTGAGGTGGGGGAGTTTGTGGCTTAGGTTTTGTCTTGTTGTGATTGTTTATTTGCTTGTTTGTGTCCTTTTTAATTTATTGCTTTTGGTTGAATTTGTTTATGTTTTTGTTGAATTTGTGTGTGTGTTCACATGTAGAGGTACATGATGTGAAGGTTTATTTTGTTTGTAATTTGTTTTCTTGTGACTTGTTTGTTGTGATTTATAAATTGTGATTTTTGATTTGTGATTTGTGTTTGTGTGGGTAGTGGCGTGATTGGCTAAGGTTTATTTAATTGATTTGTGTTTTGCTTTTTGTTGGGCGTGAGGTGTCTTATGTTTAGGGTTTTGTGTTTCATGCAAGGCTAGCGGATAGTTCACGTGGGGATCATGCATGCATGGGTGTGGCGAGAGTTAGGGTTTTGGTTTAAGGTTTGGGCCGGTGTGATGAATGGTATTTTTATCACTATTTCCCACTCATTTATCCTAATATTTTGAATAGTTTCTTGAGTCTTGTGATATTTTGATGTTTTTTGTGTTATTTTGTAGATAAATAAAGTTTCAGGACATTTTGGAGGTGATTTGGGGCAAAACAGTGAAAATTGGCGAAAAGGGCATTTTGGTAATTTCCAGCGTCGCGACGCCCAACATACGCCGAATCTGCTAACATGCGCCTGGTCAACTGGTCAGAATTTGAGAAGTTTGACTTTGCTAACGTGCGCCGTGACACGTGTCACCATCACAGCCAATCTGCTAACGTGCGCCGTGCCACGTGTCATCATCATATGCTGCCGACACTCAGAGCTGACACGTGTCACCTCGTCATCAGCCATGTCAGTGGTCAAAAAGTCAACTTCGCTATGTGTCACGCCACGTCATCCGCCACGTCACAAGGTCAACCAAGTCAACTTGCCACGTCAGCATCAGCCAATCACAGCTTGACACGTGTCGCCACGTGTCGCAATCCTATTGTGCCAACAATTGCAATGCCACGTCATCGCCACATCAGCGCCACGTCAGCATGACGTCATCAATGACGTCATCACAATAATTGAGTCTTAGCCGCCTTGCCACGTGTCGCATGAACAGTCAGCCGCCGTGCCACGTGTCGCTTCCTCAGCGTGCCACGACGAACTATTCCAGCGTAGCGACGCTGAAGAAAATTTTTTTTATAAATTCTGCGCGAATTTCAGATTTTTTAGACTAATTCTCTCTCTTCTATTTTCGTGTAAAAAGAGAGTTTCTCTCTCTAGAATTTTTAATTTTTAATTTTTTACTTTTGTAATTAATTTTTAATTACGTTTTGTAATAATAATAATTTACTTTCTTTATTTTACAGTTTTTACTATTTACCATGAGGAGGTAATTTCCCTAGCTAAGGTGAAAAGTAATTCTTTTACTGTTACTATTTAGATTAATCTCCCTTAAAAATAATATATTTACTAATTAAAATACTGATTAATAAAGGAACGCTATATTGGTCGGTTGGTAAATTTATTTAATTTGGTTTAAACCTGACTAATCAAGGAAACCGCTATATTGGTCGGTTGGTAAATTTATTTTCTGTTGGTTTGAACCTGATTAATCAAGGATACCGCCAGACTGGTCGGTTGGTAAATTTATTTTGGTACCGCCTTTATGGCTGGATTATGGACAAATATTACCACCTATATGGCTGGTTGGACTTAATTTGACTTAATTAGGATACCGCCAGATTGGTTGGTTGGTAAAATATTATCACAAGTTTATATATTATTTTACTGGGAGATATATAAATAAGTAGTAGTAGAAATAATTCCTTTTACCTTAGCATTTTATTTTATTTTACTTTTAAGCTTTTACTTTTCTGCAATTACTTTTCAGCACTGTTACTTTATGGTTTTACTTTTAAGTTTTTACTAGCCCTAGCTATGTGTCATAACTAAGTTAGTATCTAGGGTTGTGATGAATTTCAATATCACGGGTTTATAAGGGTTAGATTATAATTTGGGTAATATAAAGATTTATTATTGAGTCTTAATCTTAATGCTCTTTAATTAACTGGCCATTAATTAATTTGATTAGGTAAACTTAAAATGAACTAGACATAGGGATTTTAAGTTTAAGACCTTAGACTCAACAGCCCACGATCTTCCTTAAGGATAGATAACCCTTTTATAATAGATTTCCTTACAGGATAGGAATATACCTGTCGGGCGGGGGTAGCCATAATTGGAACTTAATCTTAATGAATCTAGGTAATTTGGTTGACATAGACATATGGTTCAATTGAATTACACTAGGTATTTGTAATTGACCATCGGAAGAGGCTTTTACATAAATTAGTGTTCCAGGTTAATAAATCAATATATTAGCCAACTATAAGATAACCACTTCATCTTTAAATAATATTGGAATAAATCACAACCCTAGATAGTTTTTATAATATTGAATTTTCTTAAAATCTACCTTCGAACAATTTTATTTACTAGTCTTTAAATTTAGAATCGTCGTCATTTCAAATCAATTAAACAACCTGTTAGATACTAGTAATCATTTAACCTCATAAAATTAATAACTTAGGTATTAAGTCCTCGTGGGATCGATACTTTTTATACTACTTGAACGATACGTACGCTTGCGTTATACGTGTGTGTTTACACCGGTCAAGTTTTTGGCGCCGTTGCCGGTGACTTATTTATCTTTTATTATTAGTTTAGGGGTTAGATACATTTACTTGAATCTAATTTTCTTTTTACTTATTGTTTTTGTTTTCTTGTGTTTCAGGTTTTCAGAAACTTCATGAGACGAACCAGAAGCTTTGAACTACGACCGCTTGACCCAGAAATTGAAAGAACCATCAGACAGTTGAGAAGGGAAAGGCGAGAAGCCCAAGAAGCTTTAGTCAACATGGAACCTGAACCTTTGGAGGTTGCACCACCAATTCCCATTCGAGACAGAACCATTCCGGTGGTTGACAGACTCATTTCCTGTATTGTACTTCCTCCATTACCAGCAAATGCAGGAGACATCAAAACTTGCATTCAGATGATTCAGCAGTCAGTTCAGTTTGGGGGAAATGCAACTGAAGATCCTAATGCCCACATCAGCAATTCCTGGAAGTTTGCGGTACTTTCAATTACAACCGAGAAGCTGAAGAAGCAATGAGATTGCGTGTCTTCCCATACTCCTTGAAGGACAGAGCTAAGGCTTGGCTACATTCATTACCAGCAGGTTCTATCACAACATGGAACACCTTAGCCACCAATTTTCTTGCAAAATACTTTCCACCAGCCAGAACCGGAAAGCTGAGAAATGACATCACATCCTTTGTGCAACAAGACTCAAAACTCTCTACGAAGCTTGGGAAGGTACAAAGATTTACTCCGGAAATGTCCACACCATGAGATTCCAAAATGGCTTCAAGTCCAAACATTCTATAATGGACTTTCTGGAATAATGAGAACCACAATTGATGCTGCTGCTGGAGGAGCTTTAATGGCAAAATGAGAAGATCAAGCCTGGGAACTAATTGAAGAAATGGCCAACAACAATTCCTTGTGGCCAACGGAAAGAAGTCTGATTTAAAGAATTGTAGGAATTTATGAAGTTGGAGCTAATACAGCAGTCAACACCAAGCTTGATCAAATATGCAAATTCATGGAGACTCTTACCACTGGATCCACAAGTTCACCATATGGAGGAGCACCAGAATCAAATCAACATGAAGAGACGGTGAATTATGTCAACAATTTCAACAGGCAGAGGAACAATCCATATTCAACACCTACAACCCAGGGTGGAGGAATCATCCTAATTTTTCATGGAGCAACAATTCAGGCCAACAGCGGAACTATCCACCACCTGGATTCCAGCAACAGAATAAAGGCCAGGAGCAGACAAATGAACCAGTGATGGCAGAGATGTTAGCTCAATTAAAAAGATATGAAGCCATGATTCAGAGCCAATCAGCTTCCATCAAAGCACTGGAGAATCAAATCGACAACTGGCCAATGCTCAGAGTTACAGACCGCCAGGTAATCTTCCCAGCAACACAGAACCAAATCCAAGGAACCGAGGGAATGAGCAATGTCAAGCTATTACCTTAAGAGTGGTACTGAGATCAACAAAGACATTGGAATCAAGGCAACAATTGATGAAGTTCCAAAAGAAGCAGTTCCACAGATGGAGGAAAAGAAGCAAAGGAAAAAGAAAAAGAACAGATCACTCCACACCACATTTTCCTCAGTGTCTTCAGAAAAACAAACTGGACAAACAGTTTGCTCATTTCTTGGAGATTTTCAAAAAGCTGCACATTAACATACCATTTGCAGAAGCCTTGGAACAAATGCCCAACTATGTAAAATTCATGAAAGACATTCTTTCACGAAAACGGAGATTGGGAGATTACGAGACAGTAGCTTTGACAGAAGAATGCAGCGCCATCATTCAGAGGAAGCTTCCCCCGAAGTTCGAAAGATCCTGGCAGTTTCACAGTTCCATGCTCGATTGGAGAACAATACATCGGTAAGGCTTTATGTGATTAGGTGCCAGTGTTAATTTAATGCCTTTTCTATTTACAGGAAACTGCAAATTGGAGAAGCAATGCCTACCTCAGTATCTTTACAACTTGCTGATCGAACGCTCGCATTTCCGAGAGAGTCGTTGAAAATGTGCTGGTCAAGTTGACAAACTCCTCCTTCCAAGCATACTTCATCATCCTTGACATGGAAGAAGACAAAGAAATACCTATCATTCTCGGGAGACCATTTTTGGCTACAGGTTAAAACTGTAATTGATGTGCAAAAAGGAGAACTAACCATGAAAGTGCAGGACCAAGAAGTGACCTTTAATGTTTTCAAAGCTATGAAATTTCCGAGCGATGAAAAGGAAGAAGAAAAATGCTTCAGAGTTGATGTTATTGATAGTATCATTCAGGATACTGAGCCAAATCCCACGGATACACTTGAAGCTTGCATCACCAACATGACTACAGCGAGCTAGATACTGAAATCCTGGAATGTATCAATACCTTGACAAACCATTTCGATTCAAAGCAACACCACCAGTTGAAAGCTTGGAATTGCCAAAAAAGATCGAATCAAGCCTTCGATTGAAGAACCACCACAGCTGGAGCTGAAGTCACTTCCGAGCCATCTCAGGTATGTATTTCTTGGAAACTCTTCTGAATTACCTGTTATTTTCTTCTTCTCTAACATGGATCAGGAAGAAAAGCTACTGAGAGTGTTACGAAAGCACAAAAAAGCCATTGGCTGGACTATAGCAGACATTCGAGGCATTAGTCCATCATTTTGCATGCACAAAATCTTGATGAACGATGAGTACAAACCCACAGTGGAGCATCAACGGAGACTCAATCCAATCATGAAGGAAGTAGTGAAGAAAGAAATCATCAAATGGTTGGATGCTGCATCATTTACCCCATCTCAGATAGCACTTGGGTAAGTCCTATGCAGTGTGTACCAAAGAAAGGAGGAATTGCTGTGGTCACCAATGAAAAGAACGAGCTGATCCCAACAAGAACGGTGACTGGATGGAGAGTATGCATGGACTACAGGAAACTAAACAAAGCCACACGGAAGGACCATTTTCCGCTACCATTTATTGACCAGATGTTAGACAGGCTGGCAGGACATGAGTTCTATTGCTTTCTGGACGGATATTCAGGGTACAATCAGATTGCCATCACACCAGAAGACCATGAGAAAACTACCTTTACATATCCTTATGGTACTTTTGCTTTCCGCATGATGCCATTTGGATTATGTAATGCCCCTGCTACATTTCAGCGTTGCATGATGGCCATCTTCTCAGACATGCTGGAGCAGAGTATGGAGGTTTTTATGTATGATTTTTCTGTGTTTGGAGATTCTTTTGACCATTGTAACTTGGAACAGGTTTACACAAAGGTGCGAAGATACAAACAAACTGGTACTCAACTGGGAGAAATGCCACTTCATGGTGCAAGAAGGCATTGTTCTTGGCCACGGATCTCACAAAAGGGGATTGAGGTAGACAAAGCAAAGATCGAGACAATTGAGAATCTACCTCCACCAACATCTGTCAAAGGGATTCGGAGTTTTCTTGGACATGCAGGTTTTTACAGGAGATTTATCAAAGACTTTTCCAAGATTGCAAAACCTCTTTGCAATCTTTGGAAAAGGATGTACCTTACAACTTCACCAAAGAATGTCAGGAAGCATTTGAGATCTTAAAACAGAAGCTGATTTCTGCCCCCATCATTGTAGCACCAGATTGGACCCTTCCATTCGAGGTAATGTGTGATGCTAGTGATTTTGCTGTAGGTGCAGTTTTGGGACAACACAAAGCAAAGGTTTTCCACACCATTTACTACTCCAGCAGAACTTTGAATGAAGCTCAACTCAATTACACAACCATCGAAAAGGAGGTGCTCGCAGTTGTATACGCTTTTGAGAAATTTCGCTCATATCTGTTGGGTCCCAAAGTGGTGGTCTACACAGATCATTCAGCAATCAAATATCTGATCACAAAGAAAGATGCCAAACCCAGATTGATCCGTTGGATACTTCTTCTGCAAGAATTCGACGTGGAGATTCGAGACAGGAAAGGAACAGAAAACCAGGTGGCAGATCATCTATCGAGGCTCGAGAATGGAGAAACAGCTGGCAAAGAATTATCAATCAAAGAAACTTTTCCAGATGAACAGCTGTTTGCCATAAAACAACAGGAAGTCCCTTGGTATGCTGACTATGTCAACTACATTGTGTCAGGAAAATGGCCGTTGGAATGGACAACTCAGCAACGGAAGAAATTCTTCAAAGAAGTCAAGCACTATGTCTGGGATGAACCGTACTGTTTAGAACGGGTGTGCTGATCAATTATTGAGACGGTGTGTTCCCAGGAGGAGGTCAACAGTGTTTTGCAACACCGTCATTCATCACCATACGGCGGACACTTCAGCGGAAACAAAACTGCAGCCAAAGTCCTTCAATCAGGTTTGTTCTGGCCCACACTTTTAAAGATGCTTATCTTTTTGCTTTTCAATGTGACAGGTGCCAGAGAACGGGGAATATTTCGAGGAGAAACGAAGGACCGTGCAAAACATTCTGGAAGTGGAAATATTCGATGTTGGGGTATTGATTTCATGGGACCCTTTGTTCCATCATTTGGAAACATGTACATCTTGTTGCTGTAGACTACGTCTCCAAATGGGTCGAAGCAATTGCATTGCCATCCAATGATTCAAAAGTCGTGATCAAATTCCTGAAAAAGAACATTTCACTCGGTTTGGAACACCTCGGGCAATTATCAGTGATGGTGGCTCACATTTCTGCAACAAATACTTCGATGCACTCCTATCCAAATACGGAGTTACTCACAAGGTTTCCACTGCTTACCATCCACAGTCAAATGGACAGGTTGAGGTTTCAAACAGGGAGATCAAGAGAATCCTAGAAAGAACCGTTGGATCAACAAGGAGGGACTGGTCAACAAAACTAGATGATGCATTATGGGCCTACGAACAGCTTACAAGACACCATTGGTATGTCCCCATATCAATTGGTGTTTGGGAAAGCATGCCATCTGCCAGTTGAGCTTGAACACAAGGCGTACTGGGCACTGAAGAAGTTGAATCTTGACTCACAAGCTACAGGAGAGAAAAGACTGCACCAACTCAACGAATTGGAGGAATTTCGTCTACAGGCTTATGAAAATGCCAAAATTGTACAAGGAAAAGACCAAAAAATGGCATGACCAAAAAATAGTGCACAGACATTTGGAACCAAACAGCAGGTGTTGTGTACAACTCAAGGCTGAAACTTTTCCCTGGAAAGTTGAAATCTAGGTGGTCTGGACCATTTGTGATCACTCAGGTTTTACCATATGGAGCTGTTGAGTTATGGATCCCAATACCAACAACACATTCAAGTTAACAGTCAGCGTGTCAAGCACTACTGGGGAGAATCATTTGGGCGACAAAAAGAAAGTGTCACACTTTCAGATCCAGCCTAACGTTCGAGAAGTCACGTCTAGCTGACGACTCTTAAACTTAGCGCTCGCAGGGAGGCAAACCATGCAATTTTTGTATATATTGTGATTTGGTGTGATTTAGTTTTGTGTGTTTAGTTTTTGCAGATTAAGTCATTTCGGATGGAAGAAGCTCTCGCAAATCTTCACAAGCAATTTCCTTCTCTCCCTCAAAAATCTCTAATGAAAGTTTACAAAGCTCGCTTGGAACGAATGAGACTACTGACAATTCACGGTTGCCCAATGACATTCGTTGGGTAATTGAAGCACGGATCTGATTGGCAGGTGAGTCTTCTGACTCTTTTATTTCACATCTGCCTGGTTTTGGAAGAAGCACCTATGCAAAGAAACGAAGAGCTAAGCAAATGGTTGTTTGTTACAAATGTGCACGCTGGAATTGTAATACTCGTTGTCGTTCTTTAGGAATGGTGTCTGTTATCGCGAAGACAAAATTAAATTCATTAGGGATGGCTTGAGTAAGGAGTCTTTAGATGATATATCTTCGACTCTTGAGACGCATCCCAGTGGATATGTTCACATAGACTTTCGCAGATTACATACACAATTTCAAAAAGAAAGACAACAGTAAGTCTCGGGAATCTGACTCAAAAAGACCCTGTTTGCCAATTTAAAGAAAATTGGATGGGAAGCTTGTCCCTGACGCATAGACGTAATCAAGCTGTAAATTCTTGTACATATTCTCTTTGTCTTTTCTAATAATTGTATTTGTTTTGTTGTTTCTTTTATTTTCTCCGACAGGATCCAGATTTTTGACTATCACGATCTATTTTATATTTTGCTACTAATCGTCCTTGGAAGATACTTGTGCTATTTTTACTCACCCTTTTCAAGGTATTATAAATTCAACTCATCATTGCACTTTTGAAGACATCCAGAGTAACAAAATGGAAGCCACTTCAAAAGACGAGTTGAAAACATCTGTGTGTTTTGCGGTAGTACTGTTGGTACTAAACCACAATACATAGAAGCAGCACAGGAATTGGGTCGAGTCTTAGCTGCAAGGAATATGCACTAAATATTGGCGGAGGCAATCTTGGACTTATGGGGATCGTTTCAAAGGCCGTACAGGAAGGAGGCAGTCACGTTTTGGGAATCATCCCAAAACCCTTGGCAGAGTAAATCTTATTGATCATCAAACGGAGAGGAACTGATCGTGCCAGGTATGTCTGAACGACTGGTAGAAATGATTAACCGTGCTGATGCTTTTATTGCTTTGCCAGGTGGCTTGGGCACATTGGAGGAAATTTTTATAGTACTATCTTGGGCGAACCTGAACATACACCAGAAACCAATTGGGCTGTACAACGTTGATGGATTTTATGATTTTCTTTGTGTGTTTCTTGATGATGCTCGAGAAATGGGTTCGTGTCAAAACTATGAAAGAACTCCTATTTACTGCCAGAACTGCTCCAGATCTAATGACCAACTCATAACCTATGAACCACAAGTTGACCCTATCATTTCAAGATAAAATGGTCCGAGGACGATCGTGGTAAGAGGCGTCGAATTAATCTGGATCTTAACCTTTAATTTTCCTGTAGAATTTCAGCTAACCAGGTATAATTTTCTAAACTCTCCTTTTACTGTTTAAGACATTGGGGACAATGTCTCATTTAGGTTTGGGGTGAGGTTAGTTATTAGTCCTTGTTTCTATGTTTTTTATTTTTAGTCCAAAATTTTTCGAAAAATAAAAAAAAAATTGAAAAATTTTCAAAAATTACAAAAATCTTTTGCATTTTTGTTTTATTTTGACTAAAAATGTGAAATTGGTAAAGGATAGCCGAGTAAGGAGTTACCACTCCTGAGACGTATCTCAAACCTTATTTCGAAAAAGTTAATTTTTGTTTATTTCCTTTTGAATTATTAATTTGTGAATTCTCCATAAAACTGACTAAAATGATCTCATATGCTCAGTTGGAGATATTATCAACATACAAGTAACATATGGACATGAGCTGTAATTGAAAAGTTTGTAATATTCAGTGCTCTAGTTTAATTGGAGGAAGCATCTCAAAAGTAGTGGAGTAAAAAATAATAAAAAAAAAAATCTGATGTACAAAAATAAAGTATCTAAGATCCGAGTTATTAAGTCTGTAAGGGTGTTTTAACACCTAGTGCCCTAAAACCAACTGGTTTGGGAGTCATTGGCCAAAAGCTCGCTACATGGATCGAAGATGCTGAAAAATATATTATATATTGAAGTCTGAGTAATTAAGTCGTAGGGGTGTCTTAACACCTGGTGCCCTAAAGCCAACTGGTTTGGGAGCCACCAACCCAAAGCTCGCTACATAGACGGAAGGTATTGTATATAAATAAAAAGTCAAAATTAAGAAAAAGCAAGAAAAAATCAGAAAAATCAGAAAAATTATTCCATTGCTATAAAAGGTGTGAAATCTGATAAAACTTTAGGACAAAAAATATTACTCTCTTATCAACTGCACTTATGACTGTTGTGGGCGAAAAATGATTTGTTAATATTTGTTGGCTGTGTATATGGAGAATGGTAAAAAATAATCGGAGAATTTACTTATTTTGTAATTTAGAAAGAAACAAAACAACTAGTAACTGGAGTAGAAGTTTCACCTGATTAGTTACTAATTCTTTATTCTCTTTTCGCTTGTTTTTGCTTTTGTGTGCATTAGCTTTACTACCTTTTTACTTTTGTAAAATGTTGTGGGTATCATTGCTGTAAACTCTCACGAGACTACAACTCGTCCACTAGGGACACTAGGGTTTAAAGGCTTGTTGCATATGCTAAATGAAACGTGATCCCTACGAACGTGGCTTAATTAAATTTTACTTATGTTATTTTATTCTATGTTTGCTGAGGACTAGCAAAATGTTAGGTTTGGGGGTGTGATGAGTGGTATTTTTATCACTATTTCCCACTCATTTATACCTAATATTTTGTATAGTTTCTTGAGTCTTGTGAATATTTTGATGTGTTTTGTGTTATTTTGTAGATAAATAAAGTTTCAGGACATTTTGGAGGTGATTTGGGGCAAAACAGTGAAAATTGCGAAAAATGGCAATTTGGTAATTTCCGCGTCGCGACGCCCCGACCTTCAGCGTCGCGACGTCCAACATACGCCGAATCTGCTAACATGCGTCTGGTCAACTGGTCAGAATTTGAGAAGTTTGACTTTGCTAACGTGCGCCGTGACACGTGTCACCATCACAGCCAATCTGCTAACGTGCGCCGTGCCACGTGTCCCTCATATATGCTGCGACATTCAGAGTTGACACGTGTCGCTCGTCATCAGCCATGTCAGCGGTTAAAAAGTCAACTTCGCCATGTGTCACGCCACGTCATCCGCCACGTCACAAGTCAATCAAGTCAACTTGCCACGTCAGCATCAGCCAATCACAGCTCGCCACGGTCGCAATCTATTGTGCCGACAATTGCAATGCCACGTCATCACCGACGTCAGCGCCACGTCAGCATGACGTCATCAATGACGTCATCACAATAATTGAGTCTTAGCCGCCTTGCCACGTGTCGCATGAACAGTCAGCCGCCGTGTCACGTGTCGCTTCCTCAGCGTGCCACGTCGAACTATTCCATCCAAGCGTCGCGACGCTGAAGAAAATTTTTTCTAAATTCTGCGCGAATTTTCAGAGTTTTGAGACTAATTCTTCTCTCTCTCTCTATTTCCGTGTAAAAGAGAGTTTCTCTCTCTAGAATTTTTAATTTTTTAATTTTTTTCTTTGTAATTAATTTTTAATTACGTTTTGTAATAATAATAATTTACTTTCTTTATTTTTACAGTTTTTTACTATTTAACCATGAGGAGGTAATTGCCCTAGCTAGGTGAAAGGTAATTTTTTACTGTTACTATTTAGATTAATCTCCCTTAAAAATAATATATTTACGAATTAAAATACTGATTATAAAGGAAACCGCTATATTGGTCGGTTGGTAAATTTATTTAATTTGGTTTAAACCTGACTAATCAAGGAAACCGCTATATTGGTCGGTTGGTAATTTATTTTTCTGTTGGTTTGAACCTGATTAATCAAGGATACCGCCAGACTGGTCGGTTGGTAAATTTATTTTGGTACCGCCTTTATGGCTGGATTATGGACAAATATTACCACCTATATGGCTGGTTGGACTTAATTTGACTTAATCATGATACCGCCAGATTGGTCGGTTGGTAAAATATTATCACAAGTTATATATTATTTTAACTGGGAGATATCTAAATAAGTAGTAGTAGAAATAATTCCTTTTACTTACTTAGCATTTTATTTTATTTTACTTTTAAGCTTTTACTTTTCTTCGCAATTACTTTTCAGCACTGTCACTTTATGGTTTTACTTTTAAGTTTTTACTAGCCCTAGCTATGTGTCATAACTAAGTTAGTATCTAGGGTTGTGATGAATTTCAATATCACCACGGGTTTATAAGGGTTAGATTATAATTTGGGTAATATAAAGATTTATTTATTGAGTCTTAATCTTAATGCTCTTTAATTAACTGGCCATTATTAATTTGATTAGGTAAACTTAAAATGAACTAACATAGGGATTTTAAGTTTAAGACCTTAGACTCAACAGCCCACGATCTTCCTTAAAGGATAGATAACCTTTTTAATAGATTTCCTTACAGGATAGGAATATACCTGTCGGGCGGGGGTAGCCATAATTGGAACTTAATCTTAATGAATCTAGGTAATTTGGTTGACATAGACATATGGTTCAATTGGATTATACTAGGTATTTTGTAATTGACCATCGGAAGAGGCTTTTACATAAATTAGTGTTCCAGGTTAATAAATCAATATATTAGTCAACTATAAGATAACCACTTCATCTTTAAATAATATTTGAATAAATCACAACCCTAGATAGTTTTTAAAACATTGAATTTTCTTAAAATCGACCTTCGAACAATTTTATTTACTAGTCTTTAATTTAGAATCGTCGTCATTTTCAAATCAATTAAGCAACTTGTTAGATACTAGTAATCATTTAACCTCATAAAATTAAAAACTTAGGTATTAAGTCCTCGTGGGATCGATACTTTTTATACTACTTGAACGATACGTACGCTTGCGTTATACGTGTGTGTTTACGCCGGTCAGGGATAAATTTTAAAACAGAGGTCTAACGAGCAAACTCGAGGATAATCGAGGCGAACTAAATCCAACAGGAGATTGATCCTTGAATCTTACCTTCCGTCGTCTGTTCCCTGCGACTTCCGTGACTTAAAAGGTAGTTCCTCCGGACGAGGCCATCTTTGGGACTTATGCAAAAATGTAGTGCCTGCACCAGCATAACATTCGGCCAGTCACGTCTAGCTGATGATGTTAAACTTAGCGCTAGCTGGGAGGCAACCCATGCAATTTGTGTATATATTGTGATTTGTTGTGATTTCATTTTGTGTGTTTATTTTTCGCATGTTAAGTCATTTCAGGATTGAAGAAGCTGTCGGAAATCTTCACAAGCAATTTCCTTCTCTTCCTCAAAATTCTCTGATGAAAGTCTACAAAGCTCGCTTAGAACGAATGAGACTACTGACGATCCATGGTATTCCTAATGGCATCCGTTGGGTAATCGAAGCACGGGTCTGATTAGCAGGTGAGTATTTTAATTCTTGTAATTCATACTTGCCTGGTTTTGGAAGAAGCACTTATGCAAAGAAACGTAGAGCTAAGAAAATGGGTGTTTGTTACAATAGTGCACGTTGGAGTTGCAATACTCATTGTCGTTCTTTAGGAATGGTATCTGATAATCGCGAAGACAAAATTAAATTCATTAGGGATGGCTTGAGTAAGGAGTCTATAGATAATATATCTTCGACTCTTGAGACGCATCCCAGTGGATATGTTCATATAGCCATTCGCAAATTACAGACATAATTTCATAAAGAAAGACAGCAGTTAATTCTCGGGAATCTGACTCAAAAAGACCATGTTTGCCAATTTATAAGAAAATTGGATGGGAAGCTTGTCCTTGATGCATTGACGTCAATCAAGCCATAAATTTCTATAAATATTATATCTCTTTGTCTTTCCTAATAATTGTGATTTCTTTTGTTGTTTTCTTTTATTTTCTCCGACAGGATCCAAACCTTTTTTACTATCATGATTTATTTTACTGTCTAACTAATAATTGTCATTTGGCAGGTACTAGTGCTATTATTTTACTCAACCTTTTCAGGTATTATAAATTCAACTCATCATTGCACTTTTGAAGACATCCAGAGTAAAACATGGAAGACACTTCAAGAATACGGGTTGAAAACATCTGTGTGTTTTGCGGTACTAGTGTTGGTGCTAAACCACAATACGTTGCAGAAGCACAAGAATTGGGTCTAGTCTTAGCTACAATGATTATGCACTTAGTATATGGCGGTGGTGATCTTGGACTTATGGGATCATTTCAAAGGTCGTACAGGAAGGAGGCAGTCAAGTCTTGGGAATCATCCCAAAAGCCTTGGCAGAGGCAAATCTTATTGGACCATCAAATGGAGAAGAACTGATTGTTCCATGTATGTCTGAACGACTGATAGAAATGGTTAACCGTGCTGATGCTTTTATTGATTTGCCAGGTGGCTTGGGCATGTTTGAGGAGATTTTTACAGTACCATCTTGGGAAAATTTGAACATATATCAGAAACCGCTTGGACTGTACAATATTGATGGATTTTATGATTTCTTTTGTGTGTTTCTTGAGGATGCCCGGAGAAATGGGTTTTGTGTCAAAACCTTGAAAGAACTCATTTTTACTGCCAGAACTGCCCCAGATTTAATTGACCAAATCTTAGCTTTTGAACCACAAATTGACCCTATCCTTTTCAAGATAAACTGGTCTGATAATGATCGTGGTAAGAGACGTCGGTTAAATCTGGATCTTAATTTGTAACTTTTCATTTAAAATTTCAGCTAACCAGGTTCAGTTTTCTAAACTCTTCTTTTATTGTTTAAGACATTGGAGACAATGTCTCATTTAGGTTTGGGGGAGGAGAATAGTTAATTAGTACCTTATCTTTATTTTTAGTCAAAATTTTTCGAAAAATACAAAAAATATTGAAAATTTTTCAAAAATTATAAAAATATTTTGCGTTTTTGCGTTTTTATTTTGACTAATAATGTAAAATTGGTGTATGAGATAGCCGAGTAAGGAATTTCCACTCTTGAGACGTATCTCAACCTTTTTCGAAACAAGTTAATTTTTATTTATTTCCTTTTGAATTATTTAATTTGTGAATTCTCCATAAAATTGACTAAAATAAATCTTCATATGCTCAGTTGGCAGGTATTATCAACATGCATGGTAACATACGGACATGAGCTGTAATTGAAAAATTTTATAATATTCAGTGCTCTAGTTTAATTGGAGGAAGTATCTATAAATGGCAATAGAGTAAAAAAAAATTGTGAAAAAAAACGTTCGAGATCCGAGTTATTAAGTCTGTAAGGGTGTTTTAACACCTAGTGCCCTAAAACCAACCGGTTTGGGAGTCACTGACCCAAAGCTCGCTACATGAATCAAAGATATTTTAAAAATAAAAAGGAAACATCTGAAATCGGAGTAATTAAGTTCGTAGGGGTGTCTTAACACCTAATGCCCTAAAGCCAACTGGTTTGGGAGTCACTGGCCCAAAGCTCGCTACATGGATGGAAGATGTTGTTTTTTTTATTTAAAAAAAAAATGTATATATATATCTGAAGTCTGAGTAATTAAGTCTGTAGGGTTATCTTAACACATAGTGCCCTAAAGTCAACTGGTTTGGGAGTCACTGACCCAAAGCTCGCTACATAGATGGAAGATATTGTATATAAATAAAAAATAGAGAAAAAAATCAGAAAAATCAGAAAAATTTATTCAATTTCTATAAAAAGGTGTGAAATCTGATAAAGCTTTAGGACAAAAATATTACTCTCTTATCAACTGCACTTGTGACTATTGTGGGCAAAATGAGTTGATTAATATTTTATTGGCTGTGTATATGGAGAATGGTAAAAATAATCGGAGAATTTACATATTCGGTAATTTAGAAAGAGACAAAACAACAAGTAATTTGGAGTAGAAATTTCACATGCTTAGTCATTAACTTGTTTATTCCATTTTCTCTTATCTTTTTGCTTTTGTGTGTATTATTTTTACTATCTTTTTACTTTTATAAGATGTTTGTGGGTATCGTCGCTGTAAACCCTCACGAGACTACAACTCGTCCACTAGGGACACCTATGGGTTTAAAGGCTTGTTGTATACGCTAAATGCAACTGTGATCCCTACGAAAGTGGCTTAGTTTAATTTTGATTATTTCTTGTATTTTATTTTGCTGTTTTTCTCCAGGAATAGCAAAATGTTAGGTTTGGGGGTGTGATGAGCGGAAAATATATCAATATTTACAGCCCCTTTTGCCTAATATTTTTTTTAGTTTCTCGGGTTTGATGAACGTTTTGATGTGTTTTATGTGTTTTGTAGATAAATAAAGTATTGACATTTAATGGAATCAACTCGGGGCTAAAACGATGAAAATCATAGCAAAAAATTACGAAAACAGAAATTTACTATACATGTCACGAAGTGCAGTCCGAAATTCCAGTTTTACGCAAGTTTCGAATTTTGGCCATAACGTTTTCATCCGATATCTGATTGAGCTGATTCAAGTTACAGATTAAATAAGACACAAAGATATACAACTGTGAAGATTTAATATTTTCGAATTCGGAAGTTTGGAAGGCCGAAATTGATGAATAATCTAGTGTATTTTGTGTATTTACTATAGTCATTTTCAAATTGTAAAATAAAATTAATAAAATAAAAAAAGTAAAAATTGTCAAACTTCCACCAAACATGCTTCCAGGTTTGGTGCCATGTTTGGTGCCATGTTTGGTGGAGCTATTGGTGGAGCAATTTGTGGAGAAATTGGTGGAAGCCTTTAGATTTTCCTATAAACACCAAGCTAAACTTTGCAAATTTTCCATGCTTTCTTTGGAGGAGTTTCTCCATGAAAATCTAAAGGAAAGTGTCTTGTATATTATTTAAGTTTTCTTGTATTTTCTTTTTATTTGTTTAATAAAATTTTGTGTGTTTTCTTTTACAGCATGAGGAGGTAATCTCATTCTGCTGGGGTGAAGATGTAAGACCTTTAATATAATAAATTAGATTAATCTCCCTTATTTTAATTAAAATTTGGATTAATTAATTAGTTTCTGCCTATATGGCTGGTTTAGGTGACAACCTTATTTACCGCATATATGGCTAGTTTTGCATTATTGGACTTAGTTTCCGCCTATATGGTCGGTTTATATGATTTTGTTACCACCTATATGGTCGGTTGGACTTTGGACAAATGAAATTACAGCCTTTATGGTCTGGTTAATTAATCGGTAAACATTGAGAATAAGGGAGATTTCTAATTTTGAAATATTAAAAGTGGATCCTCTAACCCCCGGCATTTTCTTTTATTATACTTTTAATTTCCAGCATTTACTTTATTTAATTTTTCAACATTTACTTTATGTCTTTTATTTTATTTAAGCTTTTATTAGCCTTAGATATGTGTCGTAACTAAGACCGTTATTTGGGGTTGTGTTGAATTCCAATATCACTGGGTTATAAGGGGTTATTTTATAGTTTGGGTAATATAAAGGTTTACTTATTAAGTCTTAGGCTTAATTCGTCCTGTTAACAGGCCACTAATAAGATTGATCTGGTAAACTTAAAATAAACTTGACAAAGGAATTTTAGGTTTCAGCCTTAGACTTAATAGCCCACGATCTTCCTTGAGGATAGATAACCCTTTAATAGATTTCCTTACAGGATAGACATATACCTGTCGGGCGGGGGTAACCACAATTGGAACTTAATCTTAATGAATCCAGGTAATTTGGTTAATATAGACATATGGTTTAATTGGATTACACTGGGTATGTACAGCTGACCATCGACAGAGGCTTTTGCATAATTTCGTGTTCCAGGTTAGTAAACCAATATATTATACAAACATAAAATAACCAATTTATCATTAAAATATATTGGAAGGATTCACAACCCTATATAGTTTTATAAATTTGAATTTTCCTCAACTTCTTTTCGCGTCATTTTTATTTACTTATTTTAAGTTTACAAATCACCACCCAATCAATCAATAAATCCATTAGATATTAGTAAAAATTTGACTTCATAAATTAATAGCTTAAGTATTAAGTCCTCGTGGGATCGATACTTTTTATACTACTTGAACGATACGTGCGTTGCATTATACGCGTGTGATTACGCACCGGTCAACTACGATTCTCAAAATACCAGAAGAGGCTTACACAGAACCTGTTAAAGCCCCAGACGACCAAAACCAAAGTATATTGATTGTCGCAAGTACTAGCAATGCAAGTCACAGGTTAAGACCAAATACACCTACCCTGATTCGGACTCCCATAGACACATAATCATACTACAATGGGATTCCGATGGGTCTATCCAGAGCGAAGCTATTTCTGTACCATCGGTAAACACAACCTCCTATCACACTTGCATAAGTATCCAATACTTAAATATATGAGAACTATGTTGTTATGCTCCCACAACGTGCACAAGTGCAATACTAGTCTATTCCGCATTATCGATGTCCAATCTCGATAATACTACGATTGAGATTATTTAATGATTAAACCTTAGTGGATTAATACTGTCTCATATCTTATTAATTCAGAACTAATCAAATGGACTTTTATCATTTATATAGCCCGGTAATCCAATTACAAATGATAAAAGAGCAATTTCCTTTGTCACATAATTAATTTGTACAATAACACCATGTTATGTACAAATAGTGATGTTATGGGTCATAATTGTCCGACAGAGGATTAGATTCTAAATTTTTTAAAATGGAAGGAGATTTGATTGGATTGGACATGTGTTAAATGTGATTTGAATATTTTGGATTGGGCTTGGGTTTTATGATGTGGGCTTGGGCGTGTGGCCCTTTGTGGGTTGCATGGGTTGTATAGGTTTTGGGCCGAGGCTAACAGTTAAAACAAAGATTGATCGAGTGAACCCGAGGCTAAACAAAAGAATTAAATTTTGATAAGGTATTAATTTTTTAATTTTTCCCTTCCGACGTCTGTTTCCCGCGACTTCCACAACTTATCGAGTAGTGCTTCCATACGAGTCTCATCATCGGGCTTCATGTAAAAATGTAGTGCCTACAGTTGAGTATTCACACTATATCATGACTTAGAGATTCCTGGGCATGTTTTAGGAACCCAACAGAGAAATGATTATTAAGTGTAAATTGTTGACTTTCACTTTAAGGAAAATGTTAACCAAATGATTTTGTCTTCTTTTAAATTTGATTTGAAAATTTACAAAATATCTCTTATTATTTTTCCCTGTAATTTCGGCTACAACCCTACCATATATAAATTATTATATTTTTTTTTCATTTGCTTCACATTATCTAAGCCTCCAAAAATAGAAAAAAAAAAGGTTGAGAGAAGAAGTGAAGAAACAAGAATCAAACTAAAGAAAGCTTGGATTTAAGTAAGTTTTTCCAACTTCCTATTAGAGGGAAACTTGTTCCTTTCATTCTTGGCTACAATATATGTGGTTCTTAAGTTTTTATACTGATGTTTGTTTATGTATTTAATGGTTGGAAGCTTTGATGATGGGTGTTTGCATGTATGATACTTAAATGAAGCTTATAAGGAGTTATTAAGAATTCTTTTGATCATTTGATGATCTAGTTGTCATTCTAGAGTTATTAGGTCACTCATTGATGATCTAAAATTATTCTTGAGTTATTTCAAAGTGGTAAGACATGTTTGGTATTATAGAGATTAGGTTAAAGCATTGGATTTTGTTAATTTTGGCTAATTTTGTTAATTTGATTAATTTGAGAAATTAGAGTTTTTTACCTCCACCAAAATTAGGGCTTTTCATATATATGTTTTATTTGGATGTATATAAGATGTACAAATTATTTTGGTAGTGATTGGATTGCACCTAATCTTATATTTGAGAAATTAGGACCAAAATAATCAAAATATAAAGTTTTTGGTGCTCACATAAATATGTAAAAAATATGAAAAAAAACTTTTTTGGGTTTCATTTTAATGTATATAAGATGTACAAATTATTTTGGTAGTGATTGGATATCACCTAATCTTGTATTGACAAATTAGGACAAAATGATTAAAATGTAAAATATTGGGACCCACAAAAATTGAGTAAAATTATGTGAAATTTTTCTAGGTTGCTTTTTAATGTATATATGATGTAAAAATTATTTTAGTAATGATTGGAACAACACCTTAATTTGTTTTGGTAATATTGAAAAATCTGAAAAATTTTCAGAATTGTGTTATTCATGTATATTTGATATACAAATCATTTTGGTTGTGATTTGAAATCACCTAAGTTTGTTTTGAATAATTTAGGACTAAAATGATTAAAATGGAAAGTTTAGGGGATTTACGGCAATTTACTGAAATTTTGATTTCCAGGTTAAACATTCTGCTTTTGAGTATCGAGTGATTAAAATAAATTAGTTTATTTTAATTACCCAAGGAAAATTAAAGAAATGAGAAAATTCGATTTTCTCGCTTTCCGCTGCGTAACCCGAGTAATACGTACAAAATCCCAATAATAATCACGTCGACGTTTCAATTATTAATCTCTTAATAACACTTACAACTCACTTCTACAGTGTACCACGAACCCATGTATTTAACAGATTATTAATTCCATATTGAATACATGTGCTATGTACACAGAATTGATGGATCCTATCTGATACACACAAGAAGTTAGATTTTCAATTAAGTCCAACCGGCCATAAGGCGGGGTTATTATTTGTCCATAAATCAGCCATATAGGCGGTAATCATCTGTCACCTAAAGACCAGCCATATAGGCGGTGTCACATTATGTCAAATAAGTAAAACCAGCCATTAAGGCGGTAATCTTTTGTTGGATAATTATGACCCATAGCATCACTATTTGTACAAAACATGGTGTTGTTGTACAAATTAACTATGTGGCAAAGGAAATTGATCTTTTATCATTTGTAATTGGATTACCGGGATATATATAAATGATAAAAGTCTATATGATTAGTACCAGATTAATAAGATATGAGACAGTATTAATCCACATAAGGTTTAATCATTAAATATCTCTAGTCATAGTATTATCGAGACTGGACATCGATAATGCGGAATAGACTAGTATTACACTTGTGCATGTTATGAAAGTGTAACGACATAGTTCTCATATATTTGGGTATTGGATATTCATGCAAGTGTAATATGAGGTTCTGTTTACCGATGGTATGGAAACAACTTCACTCTAGATAGACCCCTCGAAATCTCATTGGTAGTATGACTATGTGTCTATGAGAATCTGAATCAGGGTTGGTGTATTTGGTCTTAACCTAAGACTTGCATCGCTAATACTTGCGACAATCACTATACTTTGGTTTTGTTCATCCGGGGCTTTAACAGGTTCTATGTACGCCTCTTCTGGGTATACTGAGAATCGTAGTGTATTGGGTGTGATGTCAAGATGGAAGTATCACTTCACTCATATGGAGATGTTGATCACACGGGATACAGAACTGGTACTCTTGTATGCTGCAGCTATCGGGATAATATGACAAAGTCATGATTATCTGATTATAGAGACTAGTTACCAGAGATCCAATATGCGCTTCGTACGGGGCATACACAATTTCAGCCCTAGGCCTAGCATATGACATTCGATACTGGATCGTAATACGCAATACTACGTATACTACACCTGATAAAGATTATGTATATTCCATGTTGAATATATTTCTGGAGAATTGGGTAGGCACGGTGCTTTGCTAGAAGCCAACCATGTCTTGTAAATCGGTAAGAACGTGGTACTAGGTACGCACGTATTCGGATAGTTCGATGACCGTATTTACTGCCAACATATCCAGGGATCTCTTGGGTCACCTCCCAAAGATTCACCGATGATATTTGACTTGAACAACAATTGATATGAGATTATTATGAGAGAGAAAATTAATAGGGATTAATTACGGAAATAATTAATCTTGTAATTATTATCAAAGAGAAAAGAATTAATCTGTGATTAATTGCGTCGAGAATTTATCTGGGATTAAATTCGAGAAGAGAGAGAACGCGATTAATTAGAATTAATCGGTAAAGTAAATTTAATAGTGAAATTAGATTTTACTATTTAATTTATTTAATTAGGCTAAAATAATATATTAGATATATTAATTGAAATTATATTTCAAAGCGGAATTAAAATTGGATTTTAATTCGCGCGAAAGAATTAATTTAGAATTAATTCACAAGCGACTTTCGTAATAATTTTGCTAGGCATTATTATTTAATTAAATTGGATTTAATTAATTCGCAACGACAAATTCGTTTAATTCGGAATTAAACGAACCCGGGCCCGAGCGAAGTTGCGTGTTGGATTGTCCGACTTAAATTTGGAATTTAAAGTGGGACCCACCAACTTACATCAATGTGTTTGACCATTGATGGAAGTTGTTATTTGGTTTAAAAGCTTGGATTGCTTGTATTTTACACAATCCAATTCCAACACTCCACTTGACTATTTAAACTTTGGTCAACTTTAAAAGTGGTAACTTGTTACTATTCACAGCATCTCTCTTCTTCATTTTTTCTCTCTATTGCCGTGACCATGGAGCTCTCTCCTAGGAATTTTGTTACAAAATTCTTGTTTGCTAACACATTAAATAGTCAAAGGAAGGTGATATGGAGACTAATCTGAGAGTTTGGAACTCGATCTCAAGCTCGGAAGCTTCCAACACATCCAAAAAGAAAAGAAAAGTTTTGAACTTTCTCTACCAAGAAATGTGAGTATTTCCGCAACTCTCTTTAATTTTTCACACACAAATCACTCCTAGAGATCTTTTCCATGTTCTAGGAACACTAACAATGGTATTATAGCGATCTAAGTTTGATTTAAAAATCTAGGGTTCTAAACTTTAATTCGGGATTTTTGTGATTGGAGCATGAAATGCCTAAATTGATTGTTGGGTTGTGTTTGTATAATGTTGAATTGGATTTGTGAATTGATGGAATTGAGAAAAATTGATTAGATCAAAAATTCCTAATTCCTTGGACATGGCCGATTATTACCCTAGGTGTATTCATGGTGATTTTTAAAATTTAACAATTGGATATGTTAATTGCATGAAATGAATATTAATTGTTAGTTTAATTGGATTGAAATCAGAATTGAATAATATTTCATGATGATTGACGTGAATGAAGCATGTTGGAATGGACTGATTTTGCCTCAATTTGTGTTGGACATAAATTGGAAATGTAAAGCATGATTAATTGAATTAATTAGTGTTTTGGAAGCATTAGATTAATTAATTAATTATGGTAATTACACTTGAATTAAATTAATTTGTAATTTGGAATAATAAGTTAATTTCATTTATTGTATTTGGGCTTAATGGGCTTGGTTGGGCCAAGTTTGGTTTAGGATAATTGGTTGGATCCAATTAGGCCTAAACCATTTCCATAAAGTCCAAATATAATATTGGGCCTTAAAAATTTAATTGGGCCTAATGGGCCTAAATTGATTTTTGACATAGGGTGATTCCTAATTGGGCCTTGGCATATGGGTTTAACCCATAATTGCCAAAGCCCATGCCTAAAAAATTAATTAAAAGCTCATTGGACTTTAATTGAATAGTATCGGATACAAATTGGGCTTTTGAGACCCATAAAGATTGGATTTGGAATCCAAGTCTAAAAGGCACTTTTAAAAGTGTAATTATTTAATTTGGAATTAAATATGAATTAGTATTGAATATAATTTAAATTGGATTTAAAATTGTAGTTCGATATAATTCAAGAATACATACTTTGAGTATTTATTCTTAAACGAGTTTGACTCGTGCAAATCAAATCGTTGTTTGAACATTGGATGATCATTAATCAAAGATTAATTAATTGGATTAGATTGATTGATTGATAACATGCTTTTTGTGAATACTTGGATGTATGTATGAATAATATATATCGGATAGATATTAGAAGGGTGAAGGCGATTTTGGAAATTATTGTAATAAATTTAGAATTTATTAAATTGGACCTGCGTGTCCAGCCTATTACCTCTTTTTTCATTGTATTTCTGTAACATCCCAGATTTTTGAGACTGTTCTAGAAGATTCCCAGACTGACGTTATAGTCTCGGAATAGAATGATAACGAAGAATAAGAGTTCAAGTGATGTCATATGGGTCAGAATATTATAAAGTGAAGAGTTGTCGCATCAGAAGACACGTCGTCTCAAGGAATCAGTTACGGGATATTTATTATACGAGTAAAGTTTACAGTTTTGGTCACGAAATTAGAAAAACGAACTCCGATCGAGTTGGTTCTTGAACCATCGGACTCGTTTGATGATAACTTTAGTGCTCAATCCGTTATGCTTTCCGCAATGACTCTTTAATTCCGTCGTCAGAACTAAGGATTAGATCATTATACCATGATGTTGAAATTAAAGGATCTTCATAGATCTAATCTTAGATCTTGGAAGTACGGATTGTAAAAGATGCTCTTTCGCTCGCGTATGTCGGAGGGTACATCTGTCGAGCACTAGGTGTCGCAGATGATTGCTGACATCGAACATCAAGGTTAGCTGGGCATTACCTACGTGGCCGAGACTTCCAAAGATTTGATCTTACAGTCTCTGCCCGAATGCTGGGGCAGGTTCATTATGAACCAAGAGAAAAATCTTGGAGAGTTGATGGCTATGCTCAAGAAGGCAGAGCTAGAGCTTCTAAAATGGGCAAAGACAAAATCATCACAGTCTTCTGGGAAGACAAAGGACATATCCCAATATGTCTGCCTAAACTGTGGTAAACGGGGTCACTGGAAGCATGACTGCCGAATAGACAAGGCAGACATGAAAGAAATGAAGGCGGGGCAAGGCTCCGACTTCAAGTATGTTTGTCATAAACATGTTCACTATTATTTTCAAAATGGATTTTTGATACTAGATATAGTACATATATGTACTGATGTGCAGAATTTGCTGATTAGCAGGATACTGACTTCAGTTGAGATCTACCTGCGAGTCAAAAATGGGACGAGAGTCGTTATTTTAACCGTAGAAACCTAAGTTTTAGAACTGCCCTTAGGGATGTACTTGAATTAGGAACTGTTATAATGTACCTAGTTTGACTAGAAACATTATCTCTATACTAGTATAACCCGGTGCGGGTATACCTTTATATTGTAAACACTAAGTGTTTTATTTATAAAGATGATATTGAGATAAAGACATTAGATGTGAATAACAATATTTATATTTTGAATATAAATGAATCTCAAACATATAACATGACAAACAATAGCTCAAACTGAACAAATATGTTGAGACTTAAAAATGGCATTATTGTCTGGGACACATTAACAAGACTCGTATATCCACACTTTCGAAGAGTGTGTACTAGGACGGATTTGATTCTAATTCAAATAAAGTCTATTAACCTAATTTATTAGGCAAAGTGCCTAAAACAACTTTACTTGGTAAAAGTGCAAGTGCCACCAATATGTTAGCCCTCGTTCATAGTGACGTAAGTGGGCCCATGTCTAGCTAGGCTATAGGTGGATATGAATACCTCGTAACCTTCGAATGTGGCATCTCGTTATGGTTATGTGTATCTTATGAAACACAAGTCAGAAACTTTTGAGTAATTCAAAGAGTTTCGACACGAAGTACAAAAATAGATCTGCAAGAGTATTAAAACATCACGATTGGACCGTGGCTGAAATACTTAAGAAATAAGTTTCTCGACTATTTGAAAGAGTATGGTATTCCTTCCTAATGGACTCCTCCCGGAACACCTCAAATTGACGGTGTGTCCGAACAGAGAAACCGAACTTTGTTAGACATGGTAATTTTAATGATGAGTCGCTCTAAGCTACCAATTTCCTTCTGATGATACACATTAAACAGTGCAATATTTATTTTGAATAAGGTTCCATGAAAATCTGTTAGACAAACTTCATATTAGATATGAACAGGAAAGAAACCGGGTTTTCTCATTCCTGAAGATTTGGGAATGCTGGGCATATGTTTGGATCATACCAAACTAAAACCCAAATCGAATAAGTGCCTAATTTATGGGTTGTTCTAGGGAAACCAAAGTATAGTACTTATACAACTCACAAGAGAACAATGTAATTATTGCTCTCCATGCGGTTTTCCTAAGAGGAATACCTATATGCAGTGGTAAGTGGGAAGAAAGTAAAACTCGCTGAAAATCGGAGTAATACTGTTACAGGCACCGATTCCTTAACGGAACACAAACAGTTCATCAGGGATGAAACTATACCACAATCTTTGAATACACAAGAATCGCGTAAGTCGGAGAGAGTCAGAAAATAATCTGGGAGGTATGAGTTTCTGATCTCACCTCATGAAGATTCAATTTTATACAAGGTACCGACTCCTTTTATGGCAAAGTGCCATGAAGTCCGAAATGGATTCCATGTATACCAACCAAGTTTGGACACTGGTTGATGTACCGGAAGGCATTGTGCCTATTGGTACTAAATGAGTCTTCAAGGAAGACATACATGGATGACAACATACAAATGTACATAGTTAGGCTTGTACAGAAAGGGTATCGTCATCAACATGGTATCGATTACGACGAAACCTTTTACCGGTTGCTATGATTAAATCCATTTGGATAATGCTTGCTAATATTGCATATTTCATTTATGAAATATGGGACATGGACGTCAAAATCGCTTTCCTTAACGGAAACCTTTTGGAGGATGTTTATTAACATCCTGACGATTTTATCGTACCAAAACAAGTAGACAAGGTTTGCAAGATCAATCCATTTATGGATTGAAGCAAACAATGAATTCTTAGCACTATCATTTTGATGTAATCATAATGGTATATGATTTAATTCAAAACGAAGATGATTCTTGTGTATATAAGAAGGTTAGTGGGAGCGCACTGACAATGATTGTCCTATATAATGATGATATATCATTTCTTGGAAATGATATTCCCATATTAAATACTCGGTGAAAGCTTGGCTTTCATGAAAATTCTCCATATAATACTTAGGAGAGGCAACCTCTATTCTAGGAATAAGGATCTACTAGATAGATCTAAAAGTTGTTGGCACTCACCGAGAACTCAGACATTGAAATATATATACGCGCCTGATGTCATATATGTTTTGAACATATGGAGTCACAATCAGGCCAATCCAAGTGATGGTCACTGGATTGATGTTAAGAACATCCTTAAGTATCTTAGACGAATTAAGGATGCTTTCTTAAGCTATGGAGAATGAGAACTTGAGGTGACTGGGTTCACTACTGTAAGTTTCCAAACCGACCAAAATGATTGTATGTCGTAATAAGGGTACTGTATAGTTTGAATAACGGAACAGTGAGCTTGAAATCTTCCAAGCAAGATACTGTTACCGAATAAACAACAAAAACGGAATATTGCTGCAGGTGAGGCAGCAAAAGAAGCATTTTGGATCTATAATATTCCTAATCAGATTAGGAGTAGTTCTATTAGTAGCTAAGCTAGGATATAGCACAGGCTAAGGAACCGCGATCTCATCAACTATCCAAGTATGTACTTCAACTATTTCATTTGATTCGTAGGATCATACATCGTGGCGATGTGATGATATAATAAATCACATCAGATGATAACCTTGTAAATCCGCTGACGAAAGCTGTTTCACAGAAGAAGTTTGAGCGACCCGTACATAGTTCAGGTGTAGGACACCTGAGTGATTGGCTATAGGCCAAGTGGGAGATTGTTGGATAATTATGACCCATAGCATCACTATTTTTACAGAACATGGTGTTGTTGTACAAATTAACTATGTGGCAAATGAAATTGCTCTTTTATCATTTGTAATTGGATTACCAGGATATATATAAATGATAAAAGTCCATATGTTAGTACCGGATTAATAAGATATGAGACAGTATTAATCAACGTAAGATTTAATCATTAAATATCCCTAGTCGTAGTATTATCGAGACTGTACATCGATAATGCAGAATAGACTAGTATTACACTTGTGCGTGTTATGAAAGCGTAACAGCATAGTTCTCATAAATTTAGGTATTGGATACTCATGCAAGTGTAATAGGAGGTTCTGTTTACCGATGGTACGAAAACAACTTCGCTCTGGATAGACCCCTGGCAATCCCATTGGTAGTATGACTATGTGTCTATGGGAATCCGAATCAGGGTAGGTGTATTTGGTCTTAACCTGAGACTTGCATCACTAATACTTGCGACAATCAGTATACTTTGGTTTTGGTCATCCGGGGCTTTAACAGGTTCTGTGTACGCCTCTTCTAGGTATACTGAGAATCGTAGTGTATTGGGTGTGATGTCAGGATGGAAGTATCACTTCAGTCATATGGAGATGATGATCACACGGGATGTGGAACTGGTACTCTTGTATGCTGCAGCTATCGGGATAATGACCGGCGTAATCACAAGCGTATAACGCAATCGCACGTATCGTTCAAGTGTATAAAAAGTATCGATCCCATGAGGACTTAATACCTAATCTATTATTTTTATGAGGCCAAATAATTACTGGTATCTAATGGATTGACTGTATTGATTGGGATGGTGACTTAAAAATTAAACAAGTAAATAAAAATTACGTTAAAAATAAATTGAAGAAAATTCAATATTATTAAACTATCCAGGGTTGTGAATCTTTCCAATATCTTCTAAAAGATGAAGTAATTATCTTATAGTTGGGTAATATATTGATTTACTAACCTGAAACACTAATTTATGTAAAAGCCTCTTCCGATGGTCAATTACAAATACACAGTTTAACCCAATTGAACCATATATCTATGTCAATCAAATTACTTGGATTCATTAATATTAAGATCCAATTATGGCTACCCCCGCCCGACAGGTATATTCTTATCATGTAAGGAATCTATTAAAGGGTTATCTATCCTCAAGGAAGATCGTGGGCTATTGAGTCCAAGGTCTTAAACCTAAAATCATTTTTCCAAGTTCATTTTAAGTTTACTAGTTCAATTTTATTAATGGCCAGTTAATAAAAAACATTAAGATTAAGACTCAATAAATAAATCTTTATATTACCAAAACTATAAGCTAACCCCTTATAAACCGGTGATATTGGAATTCATCACAATCCTAGATAACTAACTTAGTTACGACACATAATTAGGGCTAGTAAAATAAAAGACATAAAATAAAAATGCTGAAAAGTAAATGCGGTAAAGTAAATACTGAAAAGTAATTATAATAAAATAAAATACTAAGGTAAAAGGATCAAATTTTACTATTTACTATTTAGATATATCCCTTAATATAATATATTAACTTGTGATTATATTACCAACCAGCCATATGAGCGGTAACCTGATTAAGTCAAATTAAGTCCGACCAGCCATAAAGGCGGTATAAAAATTTGTCCATGAACCTGCCATATAGGTGGTAAGAAAGTTTAATTGCCAACCAGCCATATAGGCGGTATCCTTGATTAGTCATGTTTAAACCAATTTAAAATAAATAGCCAACCGACCAATATGGCGGTATCCTTATTAAGTCAAATTTTAAATAGTAAATATATTATATTTAAGGGAGATTAATCTAAATAGCAACAGTAAAACAATTACCTTTCACCCTAGCAGGGGGAAGTTACCTCCTCATAGTTGAATAGTAAAACTGTAAAAGTAAAAAAATAATAATAAATTACTATTACTATTACACAATAAGTAAATTACTTTTCCTATTATACAACGTAATTAAAATTAATTACAAAACTGAAATTTAAAAGAACTAGGTAGAAAACTCCCTATTTACATCAGAGAATTCATAGAGGAAGGTACATCTGAAACTGAAATCTTGAGCTCAATTTATAGACTTCGGTAGGCCTCCGCGTCGCGACGCGAGAAGCTTTGGCGACGCGACGTGACACGTGTCATCTTCTGGTTGGTCCGTCGATATTCTTATCCGATGATGTGGCACTGTTCATGATAAGGTCAATAATTAATCTGACATGGCGATGACGTGGCGCTGACGTGGCGACATGTGGCGAAAGTGATTGTCGGCACCGTATGATTGTGACACGTGGCACGATGTGATTGGTTGATGATGATGTGGCGATGACGTGGCACATTGACTCGGTCAACTAGTGATGTAGATGATGACCTGGCTGACACATGGAGTGACACGTGGAGACACGTGGCAATGGCGATTGTCGGCACCGTAGGATCATGACACGTGGCACGGCGCACGTTAGCAGATCAACTGTGATGTTGACACGTGACACGACGCACATTAGCAAAGTCAAACTTCTCGGATCCTGACACGTGTCTACCGGCGCATGTTAGCATGGAGCGGCGCACGTAGCGCGTCGCGACGCGCCTAATTTACCAAAATGCCATTTTTTGTCCAATTTTTACTGTTTTGGCTCCAAATCACCTCCAAAATGTCGTGAAATTTTATTTATCTACAAAATAGTACAAAACACATCAAAATATTCACAAAACTCAAGAAATTATATAAAATATTAGGTCAAATGAGTGGAAAATAGTGATAGATTTACCACTCATCACACCCCCAAACCTAACATTTTGCTAGTCCTCGAGCAAAATATAAAATAACATAAACAAATTTTAACTAAGCCACTTTCGTAGGGATCACGGTTGTATTTAGCGTATGCGACAAGCCTTCAAACCCCAAGGTGTCCCTAGTGGACGAGTTGTAGTCTCGTGAGGGTTTACAGCAATGATACCCACAAACATTTTACAAAAGTAAAAAGGTAGTAAAACTAATGCACACAAAAGCAAAAAGACAAGAGAAAAGAGAACAAAGAAGTTAGTGACTATCATATGAAACTTCTACTCCAAGTTACTAGTTGTTTTGTTTCGTTCTAAATTACCGAATAAGTAAATTCTCCGATTATATTTACCATTCTTCATATACACAGCCAACAAAATATCAATCAACTCATTTTTTTCCTACAACTGTCATAAGTGTAGTTGATAAGAAAGTAATATTTTTGTCCTAAAGTTTTATCAGAATTCACACCTTTTTATAGCAATGGAATAATTTTTCTAATTTTTCTAATTTTTTCTTTCTTTTTATGATTTTTTATTATATACAATATCTTCTATCTATGTAGCGAATGTTGGGTCGGTGGCTCCCAAACCAGTTGTCTTTTAGGGCACCAGGTGTTAAGACACCTCTACAGACTTAATTACTCAGACTTCAGATATATATATATATATATATTTACAACACCCTTGATCCATGTAGCGAGCTTTGGGCCAGTGACTCCCAAACCAGTTGGCTTTAGGGCACTTGGTGTTAAAACACCCTTACAGACTTAACAACTCGGATCTCAGATGTTTTTTTTTACTCCACTGCTTTTTATAGATGCTTCCTATTTTTGTTATTAATTGTTGATACTATTTATTTACAGGTATCTAATTATAGGGAGAAGAGAATGATAACTTTTGGTTGGTTAAATGTGGATTTTCTAATTTAAATAAATAAATAAAATAAAAAAATAAAATACTAAGTAAAATAAACAAAAGACACAAAGATCTAGGATTTTGATTCCACACAATATTAATTTAAAGATGATTGATTCTCTTATATTTGTGTAATAAGTCAATTTGCTAACCTCGAACACGAAAATATGCAAAAGCCTCTGTCGATGGTCAGACACAAATACCCAGTATAACCCAATTAATCATATTCCTATATTAACCAAGTTACCTGAATTCATTAAGTTCAAGTTCCAATTATGGCTACCCACGCCCGAAAGGTATATTCCTATCCTGTAAGGAAATCTATTAAAGGGTTATCAATCCTCAAGGAAGATCGTGAGCTATTGAATCTAAGGCTGAAACCTAAAATCCCTTCGTCAAGTTCATTTAAGTTTACCACATCAATCTTATTGGTGATCATACAATAATAAGCATTAAGCTTAAGTCTCAATAAACAAACTAAAGAATTACCCAATATATAATTAAATCAATTGTTAAGTATGTGAATATTGTGTTTCATCACTTCCCTAGAATAAAAATAAAATACTGGGGGTTAGGGGATCCACATTTACTACTTCTAATTTAGAAATCTCTTTTATTATAATATGGAATTTATCAGTGATAATACCAACCGACCATATAAGCGGTATCCTCATTAAGTCAGATTTTCAATTAAGTCCAACCAGCCATAAAGGCGGTATCATTATTTGTCCATAAACTAGCCATATATGCGGTAATCATCTGTCACCTAAAGACCGACCATATAGGCAGTGTCATATTATGTCAAATAAATAAAACCAGCCATTAAGGCGGTAAACCTTTTATTTTGAATTATAATTTTCATATTATAATTAAGGGAGATTAATCTAAACTAAAATAATAAAAGCTTCACCATTCCCCCAACGGAAATCTAACTACGAAACATAAAAGAAAAGAAAAGAAACTACTACTATTACTGAAAATAAAAATGCATAATTAAATTACTAAAAATAAACACATAAGATTCAATCCTTAAATTCCTTACAAAAACCTAAGGGAAGCATGAGATTTACAAATAAAATGGCTTGGTATTTATAAGAAAATCTAAAGGCTTCCACTAATTTTTCCACCAATTGCTCCACCGATTGCTCCACCAAACATGGCACCAAACATGGAAGGTTTGGTGGATGTTTGGCAATTTTTATTTTTTTATTTTATTAATTTTATTTTATATTTTCAAATGACTATAGTAGTTACACAAACTATACTGGATTGTTCATCAATTTCGGCAATGGAAACTTTAGAATTTGAAATTATTTTGACTTTCAAAGTTGTAGCTCTTCGAGTCTTCTTCAATCTTCAACTTGAATCAGATCAATAGGATATCAGATGAAAACTTTATTTCCAAAATACGAAACTTGCGCAAAACTGTAAAGTAGGACTGCACTTCGTGACGGGTATAGTAAATTTTCATTTTTGACCTTTTTTCCTCCGAATTTCAGCGTTTTAGCCCCGAGTTGATTCCATTAAGTCCCAATATTATTTTTATCTTTAAAATACATAAAACACATCAAAATATTCATAAAACTCGAGAAACTATACAAAATATTAGGTTAAATGAGTGGGAAATAGTGATATAATTTCCACTCATCACACCCCCAAACCAAACATTTTGCTAGTCCTCGAGAAAAATAATAAAATTACATAACATAAACATCTTTAAAATAAAATTAAGCTAAGCCATTTTCGTAGGGATCACGGTTGCATTTAGCATATGCAACAAGCTTTTAAACCCATATGTGTCCCTAGTGGACGAGTTGTAGTCTCGTGAGGGCTTACAGCAATGATACCCAAAAACGTTTGATAAAAGTAAAAAGATAGTAAAATTAATTCTCATAAAATCAAAAGACAAGAGAATAAGAAGTTAGTGACTAAACATGTGAAACTTCTACTCCAAGTTAGTAGTTGTTTTCTTTCTTTCTAAATTACCGAAAAAGTAAATCTCCGATTATTTTTACCATTCTCCATATACACAGCCAACAAAATATTAATCAACTCATTTTGCCCACAATAGTCACAAGTGTAGTTGAAAAGAGAGTAATATTTTTGTCCTAAAATTTTATCATAATTCACACCTTTTTGTAGCAATAGAATAATTTTTTCTCTGATTTTTCTGATTTTTTTTTCTCTTTTGATTTTTGACTTTTTTTATATACAATATCTTCCGTCTATGTAGCGAGCTTTGGGCCAGTGACTCCCAAACCAGTTGGCTTTAGGGCACTAGGTGTTAAGACACCCCTACGGACTTAATTACTCAGACTTCATATATATATATATATTATAACATCTTTGATTCATGTAGCGAGCTTTGGGCCAGTGGCTCCCAAACCAGTTGGTTTTAGGTCACTAGGTGTTAAGACACCCTTACAGACTTAATAACTCGGATCTCAGACGTGTTTTTTTTTTCTGTACACTTTTTTCTTTTTCTTTTTTTTTACTCCATTGCCATTTATAGATGCTTCCTCTAATTAAACTAGAGCACTGAATATTACAAACTTTTCAATTACATCTCATGTTCGTATGTTACCATGCATGTCGATAATATCTGCCAACTGAGCATATGAAGATCCATTTTAGTCAGTTTTATGGAGAATTCACAAATTAAATAATTCAAAATGAAATAAACAAAAATTAACTTGTTCCGAAATAGGTTGAGATACGTCTCAGGAATAGAAACTCTTTACACAGCTATCTTTCACCAATTTCACCCGATTAATCAAATTAAGAAAAATAAATAAAAACACAAAATATTTTTTTAATTTTTGTAAAAAATTTCAATTTTTTTTGAATTTTTCGAAAAAATTTGGACTAAAAATAACACAAAAAAATACTATTAACACAATAACACAATAAAAATAAGATACTATTAACTATTCCCCTCCCCCAGACCTAAATGAGATATTGTCCCCAATATCTGAAATAGTAGAATATGAGTTTAGAAGATAGTACCTGGTTAGCTGAAATACTACATCTAGAAAGGGAATTAAAGATTAAGATCCACATTTATCCGACGCTTCTTACCACGATCATCCTCGAACCATTTTATCTTGGAAATGATAGGGTCAATTTGTGGTTCAAAGGCTAAGATTTGGTCAATTAGATCCGGGGAAGTTCTGGCAGTAAATAGGAGTTCTTTCCTAGGTTTTTTCACGAATCCATTTCTCCGGGCATCATCAAGAAAGACACAAATAAAATCATAAAATCCATCAACGTTAAACAGCCCAATTGGTTTCTGGTATATGTTCAAGTTCGCCCAATATTGCACTATAAAAATTCCCTCCAATGTGCCCAAGCCACCTGGCAAAGCAATAAAAGCATCAGCACAGTTAATCATTTCCACCAGTCGCTCGGACATTCCCGGTACGATCAGTTCCACTCCGTTTTATGGTCCAATAAGATTCGCCTCCGCCAAGGGTTTTGGGATGATTCCTAGAACTGGACTGCCTCCTTCCTGTGCAGCTTTTGAAACGATCCTCATTAGTCCAAGATTGCCTCCACCGTATACTAAGTGCATATTCCTTTCAACTAAGACTCGACCCAATTCTTGTGCTGCTTCTATAAATTGTGGTTTAGTACCAACACTAGTACCGCAAAACACACAGATGTTTTCAACTCGTCTTCTAGAAGTGGCTTCCATTTTTTATTTTCTTTTTTTATGTATTTTTCTCTAAAATCTGGATGCCTTCAAAGTGCAATGACGAGCTGAATTTATAGTACCTGAAAAGGGTGAGTAATAATAGCACTAGTATCTTCCAAATGACGCTAGTTAGCTAAACAATAAAAGAAATCGTGAAAGGTCAAAAAGTCTGGATCATGTCGGCAAAAATAAAAGAAAATAACAAAAGAAAAGCAAATCAAAGTAATTATTAAGGAAATGGAATTGTGTACGCAATACGCTACTCGTTTGGTATATAAATCCATTAGGATGCGTCTCAAAAATCAATTCCTTACTCAGCCATCACTAATGACTTAAATCTCATCTTTGTGATTGCCAAACATCATTCCTCCTTAAATTCTCCGTTTATGCCTTTCCCTACAAAAATAACACACAAAATTAAAAACTCTACAACATGTATACACAAAATATAAAAATAGACATTAAAACAAATTGCATGGGTTGCCTCCTTGCTAGCACTAAATTTTTCATCTTCAGCTAGACGTGACTGAAATCCATATTTTATGGAGGTTTCAGTGTGGTTTTGGATGTCCGATTAAAGACAATCCCATGAGCATTACTTTTGAAGGGTCTCTTCCAACGGTAAGGTAGCAAAAAGAATTTTGTCCCATTCAGTACTTATGCCATCTTTTTTATCTTTGTCGCTCCAGTGGTTCCTAAAAAGAAAGAAAGAAAATCAGGAGGTCTCGTATAGTGCTTGACTTGGAATGGAAGTTCCAGTTTGTCAAGCTTATGGGTGATGTCTTTAAATTGTACTCCCCAAAACAGTGATGTTTCGTCTGAATGCTCTGAATCTTCAAACAGGTCAGACATTTGCTCTTCCATTTGTTCTGCTTCTTGCTCCTTCTCCACCTTTTCTTCACAGATGTATTTTAGGATTTCCGCATTCAATTCTTCATCTGTCATATGTGAAATGCATGCTCCATAAGTATCAACCTGAGGATATAAAGATGTATCTAATTTTAGGTCTTCATCATCTGTGGTTGACATGACTGGCTCAGACAGCTCTTCTTCAAACATTAGTGCAAAGCATTCTCCAAGATCTTCTTTTGAGGATGGAAAGTTTCAGCCTCAATTTTTATTGGTACGAACAACTCAACTTCATCATCATCAGAGTCCGAATAATAAAAGGCAAACATAGACTTTAATGGTTTGGGCTCCTGAAATGATACCTCTGGTTGTTGATACTGCTCAGCCTCATCCCCTGTTGAAGTGTCATTGTGAAATGATTGGTACTCAAAGGCTTCATCAGTTTCATCTGGAAATGCTTCTTGTGGTATGTAGCTCTGGTTTTCTATTAATTGTCTTATTTGATCTGTCAGTCTCTGACTGGATGCTGATTGTCTCTGAATACTTTCGAGTTGATTCTGGAATATTTTAAGCATTGTATCCAACTTTTCGTCTCGTTTCTTAAACAAATTTTTGAGCATGCCACCTAATTGTTCTTCCTCTGATGGTTCTAGTTCTTGATGAAGATCGTAGGTAAATGGTGGATAAGATAGAAAATATGATGGTTCTTCGTACTTTGAATGATTCCAATAATTCTGCCACTCTGAAAGGTATATACATCGATTACTCGGGTGGTTACAATCACATATCACACATCTCCCCAATGCGTTCTGATGAGCAAATGTAGTATTGTTTGGTTCTGACATCCAGTGATAGTTGTTGGGCTGGACAACATGCCTCAAAAACCGAACTGTTGCTCTCATTTTTCAACCACCTGAAAACAAAAGAAAGAAATAAAAATTACAGATAAAAATAAAGAAAATTATATACAAATAAATTAGATAGCTTCAAAATTAATAACTCAAGAAAAATAAGTCCCTAGCAACGGCGCCAAAACTTGACAGGTACGTAATCACAAGCGTATAACGCAGGCACACGTATCGTTCAAGTAGTATAAAAATATCGATCCCACGAGGACTTAATTCCTATTGTTGTTATTAATTATTGATACTATTTATTTACAGGTATCTAATTATAGGGAGAATGGAATGATAACTTTTGGTTGGTTGAATGTGGATTTGCTAATTTAAATAAATAAATAAAATAAATAAAAGAAAATATTAAGGAAAATAAACAAAAGACACAAAGATCTAGGGTTGTGATTCCACACAATATTATTCTAAAGATGAATTGATTCTTTTATATATGTGTAATAAGTCAGTTTTCTAACCTGGAACACGAAAATATGCAAATGCCTCTGTCGATGGTCAGACGCAAATACCCAATATAATCCAATTAATCATATTCCTATGTTAACCAAGTTACCTGAATTCATTAAGTTGAAGTTCCAATTATGGCTACTCACGCCCGATAGGTATATTCCTATCATGTAAGGAAATCTATTAAAGGGTTATCTATCCTCAAGGAAGATCGTGAGCTATTGAATCTAAGGCTGAAACCTAAAATCCCTTTGTCAGTTAATTTTGAGTTTACCACATCAATCTTATTGGTGATCAGACAACAAGAAGCATTAAGCTTAAGACTCAATAAACAAACTAAAGAATTACCCAATATATAATTAAATCAATTATTAAGTATGTGAATATTGTGTTTCATCACTTCCATAGAATAAAAATAAAATATTGGGGGTTAGGGGATCCACCTTTACTATTTCTAATTTAGAAGTCTCCCTTATTATAATATGGAATTTATCAGTGATATTACCAACCGACCATATAGGCGGTATCCTCATTAAGTCAAATTTTCAATTAAGTCCAACCAGCCATAAAGGCGGTATCATTATTTGTCCATAAACCAGCCATATAGGCGGTAATCATCTGTCACCTAAAGACCGGCCATATAGGCGGTGTCATATTATGTCAAATAAATAAAACCAGCCATTAAGACGGTAAAACTTTTAGTTTGAATTATAATTTCCATATTATAATTAAGGGAGATTAATCTAAACTAAAATAATAAAAGCTTCACCCTTCCCCCAGCGGAAATCTAACTACGAAACATAAAAGAAAAGAAAAAAAGAAACTACTACTATTACTGAAAATAAAAATGCATAAATTAAATTACTACAAATAAACACACAAGATGCAATCCTTAAATTCCTTACAAAAACCTAAGGAAATCATGAGATTTACAAATGAAATGACTTGGTATTTATAGGAAAATCTAAAGGCTTCCACCAATTTTTCCACCAATTGCTCCATCGATTGCTCCACCAAACATGGCACCAAACATGGCATCAAACATGGCACCAAACATGGAACCAAATATGGCATCAAACATGGAAGTTTGACAATTTTTATTTTTTTATTTTATTAATTTTATTTTATATTTTGAAAATGACTATAGTAGTTACACAAACTATACTGGATTGTTCATCAATTTCGGCCATGGAAACTTCAGAATTTGAAATTATTTTGACTTTCAAAGTTGTAGATCTTCGAGTCTTCTTCAATCTGCAACTTGAATCAGCTCAATCGGATATCTGATGAAACAATTATGGCCAAAATACGAACCTTGCGTAAAATTGGAATTTAGGACTGCACTTCGTGATGGGTATAGTAAATTTTCATTTTTGACCTTTTTTCCTCTGAATTTCATCATTTTAGCCCCGAGTTGATTCCATTAAGTCCCAATATTATTTTTATCTTTAAAATACATAAAACTTGAGAAATTATACAAAATATTAGGTTAAAAGATTGTGAAATAATGATATAATTACCACTCATCAGTTACCATGTATGTTGATAATACCTGCTAATAGAGCATATGAAGATCCTCTTTTAGTCAGTTTTATGGAGAATTTACAAATTAAATAATTCAAAATGAAATAAAAAAAATTACTTGTTTCGAAAATAGATTGAAATACGTATCAGGAGTGGAAACTCCTTACACAGCTATCTCTCACCAATTTCACCTTTTTAATCACATAAAAACACAATAACGTAAATATTTTTTGATTTTTGTAAGATTTTTTCAATTTTTTTTGTATTTTTTTCGAAAACTTTTGAACTAAAAATAAAACAAGATACTATTAACTAAAAATAAAAACAATATACTATTAGCTATCCCCTCTCCCCCCAAACCTAAATGAGACATTGTCCTCAATGTCTTAAACAGTAAAAGAAGAGTTTAGAAGATAGTACCTGGTTAGCTGGAATTCTAAATGAAAATTAAAGGTTAAGATTCAGATTTATCCAACGCCTCTTAGCACGATCGCTCTCAGACTAGTTTATCTTTGAAATGATAGGGTCAATTTGTGGTTCAAAGGCTAAGATTTGGTCAATTAAATATGGGGCAGTCATGGCAGTAAAGAGGAGTTCTTTCATAGGTTTTGTCACGAACCCATTTCTCCGGGCATCATCAAGAAATACACAAAGAAAATCGTAAAATCCTTCAGCATTGAACATCAAGAAATACACAAAGAAAATCGTAAGTTTCAATCTCGAGTTGTACAATAACACCTGCTGCCTTGGTTCCAACTGTCTGTGCACTATTTTTCGATCATGCCATTTCTTGGTCTTTTCCTTGTACAATCTGGCATTATCATAAGCCTGTAGGCGAAATTCCTCCAATTCACTGAGTTGGTGAAGTCTTTTCTCTCCTGCAGCTTGTGGTCAAGATTCAATTTCTTCAGTGCCCAGTACGCCTTGTGTTCAAGCTCAACTGGAAAATGGCACGCTTTCCCAAACACCAATCTATATGGGGACATACCAATGGGTGTCTTGTAAGCTATCCGGTAGGCCCATAATACGTCATCCAATTTTGTAGACCAATCCCTCCTTGTTGATCCAACGGTTCTGTCCAAGATTATTTTGATTTCCCTGTTTGAAACTTCAACCTGTCCATTTGACTGTGGATGGTAAGCAGTTGCAACCTTGTGAGTAACTCCGTATTTGGATAGGAGTGCATCGAAGTATCTGTTGTAGAAATACGAGCCACCATCACTGATAATTGCCCGAGGTGTTCCGAACCGAGTGAAAATATTCTTTTTAAGGAATTTGATCACCACTTTCGAATCATTAGATGGCAGTGCAATTGCTTCGACCCATTTGGAGACGTAGTCTACAGCAACCAGTATGTACAGGTTTCTGAATGATGGAACAAAGGGTCCTATAAAGTCAATACCCCACACATCGAATATCTCCACTTCCAGAATATTTTGCAATGGTCCTTCATTTCTCCTCGAAATATTCCGCGTTCTCTGGCACCTGTCACATTGAAGAGCAAAAAGATAATCATATTTAAAAAGAGTGAGCCAGAATAAACCTGATTGTAGGACTTTTGCTGCAGTTTTATTCCCACTGAAGTGTCCGCTATATGGTGATGAATGACAGTGCTGCAAAACACTATTGACTTCCTCCTGTGGAACACACCGCCTCAATAATTGATCAGCACATCGTTTAAACAGGTACGGCTCATCCCAAACATAGTGCTTGACTTCTTTGGAGAATTTCTTTTGTTGCTGAGTTGTCCATTCCAACGGCCATTTTCCTGACACAATGTAGTTGACATAGTCAGCATACCAAGGGACTTCCTGCTATTTTATGGCAAACAGCTGTTCATCTGGAAAAGTTTCTTTGATTGACAGTTCTTTACCAGCTGTTTCTCCATTCTCGAGCCTCGATAAATGATCTGCCACTTAATTTTCTGTCTCATCTCTGTCTCGAATATCTACGTCAAATTCTTGCAGAAGAAGTATCCAACGGATCAATCTAGGTTTGGCATCTTTCTTCACGATCAGATTTTTGATTGCTCAATTATCTATGTAGACCACCACTTTGGGACCCAGCAGATAAGAGCATAATTTGTCGAAAGCGAACACAACTGTAAGCAACTCATTTTCAGTGGTTGTGTAGTTGAGTTGAGTTTCATTCAGAGTTCTGCTGGAGTAGTAAATGGTGTGGAAAATCTTTGCTTTACATTGTCCCAAAACTGCACCTACAGTAAAATCACTAGCATCGCACATCACTTCAAATGGAAGTGTCCAGTCTAGTGATACAATGATGGGAGCAGAAATCATATTCTGTTTCAAGATCCCAAAAGCTTCCTGGCATTCTTTGGTGAAGTTGAAAGGCACATCCTTCTCCAAAAGATTGCAAAGAGGTTTTGTAATTTTTGAGAAGTCTTTGATAAATCTCATGTAAAAACCACCATGTCCAAGAAAACTCTAAATCCCCTTGACAGATGTTGGAGGAGTTAATTTTTCAATTGTCTCGATCTTTGCTTTTTCTACCTCGATTCCCTTTTGTGAGATTCGATGTCCAAGAACGATGCCTTCCTGTACCATGAAATGACATTTTTCCCAATTAAGTACCAGGTTTGTATCTTCACACATTTGTAACACCTGTTCCAGATTTTGCAAGCAATGGTCAAATGAGTCTCCAAACACAGAGAAGTCATCCATGAAAACCTTCATACTCTGCTCCAGCATATTTGAGAAAATGGCCATCATGCAACGCTGAAATGTGGCAGGGGCATTACATAGTCCAAATGGCATTCTGTGGAAAGCAAAAGTACCATACGGACATGTAAATGTGGTTTTCTCCTGATCTTCTGGGGTGATGGCAATCTAATTGTACACTGAATATCCATCCAGAAAGCAATAGAATTCATGTCTCGCCAGTCTGTCCAGCATCTGATCTATGAATGGCAGCGGAAAATGGTCCTTTCTCATGGCTTTGTTCAGCTTCCGATAGTCCATGCATAATTTCTATCCAATCACTGTTCTTGTAGGAATCAGCTCATTCTTTTCATTGGTGACAACAGTAATTCCTTCTTTCTTTGGTACACACTGCATATGACTCACCCAAGTGCTATCTGAGATAGGGTAAATGATTCCAGCATCCAATCATTTGATGATTTCTTTCTTTACGACCTCCTTCATGATTGGATTGAGTCTCCGTTGATGCTCCACTGTGGGTTTGTACTCATCGTTCATCAGAATCTTGTGAATGCAAAATGATGGACTAATGCCTCGAATGTGTGCTGTAGTCCAGCCAATGGCTCTCTTGTGCTCCCGTAACACTCTTAGCAACTTTTCTTTGTGTTCCAGTGTTAGTGAAGAAGAAATAATAACAGGTAATTCAGAAGAGTTTCCAAGAAATGCATACCTGAGATGGCTCGGAAGTAACTTTAGCTCCACTGCGGTGGTTCTTTAATTGAGGGTTTGATTCGATCTTTCTTTGGGAGTTCCAGGCTTTCAACGGTGTTGTCGATTTGAATCGGAATGGCTTGTCAAGATAGTTGATACATTCCATAATCTCAGCATCTAGCTCGCTGTCAGTCATATTGGTGATGCATGCTTCAAGTTTGTCTGTGGGAACCGTATCAGTATCCTGAATGATACTATCAACAACATCAATTCTGAAACATTCTTCCTCATTTTCATCACTCGGGAATTTCATGGCTTTGAAAACATTGAAAGTGAATTATGGTCCTGAACTTTCATAGTTAGTTCTCCTTTTTGTACGTCATTCACAGTTCGATCTGTCGCCAAGAATGGTCTCCCAAGGATGATAGGCACACATCTTTGTCTTCTTCCATGTCAAGGATAATGAAATCTACTGGGAGAATAAGTTTGTCAACTTTGACCAGCACATCTTCAACGACTCCTTTCAGAAATACGAGTGTTCGATCGACAAGTTGTAAAGAAACTGAGGTAGGCATTACTTCTCTAATTTGCAGTTTCTTGTAAATAGAAAAAGGCATTAAGTTAACACTAGCACCTAAATCACATAAAGCCTTACTGATATAATGTTCTCCAATGGTGCATGGGACTGTGAAACTACCAGGATCTTTCAACTTTGAGGGAAGTTTTCTCTGAATGATAGCACTGTATTCTTCTGTCAATGCTACTGTCTCGTAATCTCCCAATCTCCGCTTTCGTGAAAGAATGTCTTTCATGAATTTGACATAACTGGGCATTTCTTCCAAGGCTTCTGCGAATGGGATGTTGATATGCAGTTTTTTGAACACTTTCAGGAATCGAGCAAACTGCTTGTCCAGTTTGTTTTTCTGGAGACGCTGTGGAAAAGGTGGAGGTAGAGTGATCTGTTCTTTTTTCCTTTTCTTCTTTTTCTTCCATCTGTGGAACTGCATTTTTTGGAACTTCCTTAATTGTTGCCTTGATTCCAACATCTTTGTTGATTTCAGTACTGTTTTTCAATGTAATGGCTTGACATTGCTTCTTCCCTCGGTTCCTTGGATTTGGTTCTGTGTTGCTGGGAAGATTCCATGGCGGTCTGTAACTCTGAGCATTGGCCAGTTATCTAATTTGATTATCCAGTGCTTTAATAGAAGAAAATTGGCTTTGAAACATAGCATCATATGTCGTTTGTTGCTTTTTGAACATCTCTGCAATCCATTCCTTCATTTTTGGTTCTTTTTCAAACTCTTGGCTTTTGTTCTGTTGCTGGAATCCAGGTGGCGGATAGTTCTTTTGCCCTGAATTGTTGCTCCATGAAAAGTTGGGATGATTCCTCCACCCTGGGTTGTAGGTGTTGGAATATGGATTGTTCCCCTGTTTGTTGAAATTTTTGACAAAATTCACTGTCTCTTCAGGTTGGGTTGGTTGTGGTGCTCCTCCATATGGTATATTAGTGGCTCCAATGTTGTTTTGGGTGCTGAGAGTCTCCATGAATTTGCATATCTGATCCAGCTTGGCACTGACTGCTGTGTTTTCTCCAACATCGTAAATTCCTGCAATTCTCTGGATCATGCTCCTTTTTGTTGGCCACAAAGAATTATCGTTGGCCATTTCTTCGATTAAGTCACAGGCTTGATCTTCTCCTTTTGCCATCAAATCTCCTCCAGCAACAGCATCGATTGTGGTTCTCATCGGTCCAGAAAGTCCATTATAGAAAGTTTGGACTTGAAGACATCTAGGAATTTCATGGTGAGGACATTTCGGAGCAAATCTTTGTATCTTTCCCAAGCTTCGTAGAGAGTCTCCGAATCATGTTGTACAAAGAATGTGATGTCATTCCTCAGTTTTGCTGTCCTTGCTGGTGGAAAGTACTTTGCAAGGAATTTGGTGGCTAGAGTGTTCTAAGTTGTGATGGAACCAGCTGGTAATGAATGTAGCCAAGCTTTTGCTCTATCCTTCAGGGAATATGGAAAAACTCACAGTCTCATTGCTTCTTCAGCTCCTCGGTTGTAATTGAAAGTGCCGCAAACTTCCAGGAAGTTGCTGATGTGGGGATTAAGATCTTCCATTACATTCCCTCCAAACTGAACTAACTGCTGAATCATCTGAATGCATGTTTTGATGTCACTCGCATTTGCTGGTAAGAGAGGAAGTACAATACAGGAAATAAGGCCATCCACCACCGAAATGGTTCTGTCTCGAATGGGAATTGGTGGTGCAACCTCCAAAGGTTCAAGTTCCATGTTGACAATTGCTTCTTGGCCTTCTCGCCTTTCCCTTCTCAACTGTCTGATAGTTCTTTCAATCTCTGGGTCAAACAATCAAATTTCAAAGCTTCTGGTTCGTCTCATGTAGTGTCTGAGAACCTGAAAAAAGTGAAAACAAAAACAATAAGTAAAAAGAAAAATTAGATACAAGTAACGATATTTAACCTCAAAACTAATAGTGAAAGATAAATAAGACCCCGGCAACGGCGCCAAAAACTTGACATGTGTAATCACACGCGTATAACGCAAGCGCACGTATCGTTCAAGTAGTATAAAAAGTATCGATCCCACGAGGACTTAATACCTAATCTATTAATTTTATGAGGCCAAATAATTACTGGTATCTAATGGGTTGACTGTATTGATTGGGATGGTGACTTAAAAATTAAACAAGTAAATAAAAATTACGTTAAAAATAGATTGAAGAAAAATCATATTATTAAATTATCCAGGGTTGTGAATCTTTCCAATATCTTTTAAAAGATGAAGTGATTATCTTATAGTTGGGTAATATATTGATTTACTAACCTGGAACACTAATTTATGTAAAAGCCTCTTCCGATGGTCAATTACAAATACCCAGTTTAACCCAATTGAACCATATGTCTATGTCAATCAAATTACCTGGATTCATTAAGATTAGGTTCCAATTATGGCTACCCCCGCCCGATAGGTATATTCCTATCCTGTAACGAAATCTATTAGAGGGTTATATATCCTCAAGGAAGATCGTGTGGGCTATTGAGTCTAAGGTCTTAACCTAAAATCTCTTTTCCAAGTTCATTTTAAGTTTACCAGTTCAATTTTATTAATGGTCAGTTAATAAAAAGCATTAAGATTAAGACTCAATAAATAAATCTTTATATTACCCAAACAATAATCTAACCCCTTATAAATCGGTGATATTAGAATTCATCACAACCTTATATAACTAACTTAGTTACGACACATAACTAGGGCTAGTAAAATAAAAGATATAAAATAAAAATACTGAAAAATAAATGCGGTAAAGTAAATACTGAAAAGTAAAATTACAATAAAATAAAATGCTAAGGTAAAAGGATCAACTTTTACTATTTACTATTTAGATATCTCCCTTAATATAATATATTAACTTGTGATTATATACCAACCAGCCATATAGGCGGTAACCTGATTAAGTCAAATTAAGTCCGACTAGCCATAAAAGCGGTATAAAATTTGTCCATGAACCTGCCATATAGGCGGTATGAAAGTTTAATTGCCAACCATCCATAAAGGCGGTATCCTTGATTAGTCAGGTTTAAACCAATTTAAAATAAATAGCCAACCGACCAATATGGCGGTATCATTATTAAGTCAAATTTGAAATAGTAAATATATTATATTTAAGGGAGATTAATCTAAATAGTAACAGTAAAAGAATTTAATCTAAATAGTAACAGTAAAAGAATTAACTTTCACCATAGCAGGGGGAAGTTACCTCCCCATAGATGAATAGTAAAACTATAAAGTAAAAAAAATACTATTACTATTACACAATAAGTAAATTACTTTTACAATTACATAACGTAATTAAAATTAATTAAAAAACTGAAATTTAAAAGAAACTAGGTAGAAAACTCCCTATTTACATCAAAGAATGAAGAGAGGAAGATACAACTGAAACTGAAATCTCGAGCTCAATTTATAGACCTTGGTAGGCCTCCGCGTCGCGACACCAAAGCTTTTCGCGTCGCGACGCGAAACATGTCATCTTATGGTTGGTCCGTTGAGATTCTTATCTGATGATGTGGTACTGTTCATGATAAGGTCAATAATTGTGCTGACGTGGCGCTGACGTGGCGAAAGTGATTGTCAGCACCGTAGGATTGTGACACGCGGCACGATGTGATTGGCTTATGATGACGTGGCGGTGACGTGGCATGTTGACTCGATCAACTAGTGATGTGGATGATGATGTGGATGACACGTGGAGTGACACGTGGCGACACATGGCGATGGTGATTGTCGGCACCGTAGGATGATGACACGTGGCACGGCGCACGTTAGATCGGGTTGTGATGTTGACACATGGCATGACGCATGTTAGCAAAGTCAAACTTCTCGGATCCTGACACGTGTCCACCGGCGCATGTTAGCATAGAGCGGCGCACGTTAGGCGTCGCGACGCACCCAATTTACCAAAATACCCTTTTTGTCCAATTTTCACTGTTTTGGCTCCAAATCACCTCCAGAATGTCCTGAAACTTTATTTATCTACAAAATAGCACAAAACACATCAAAATATTCACAAATCTCAATAAACTATACAAAATATTAGGTCAAATGAGTGGGAAATAGTGATAGATTTACCACTCATCAGATAATATGACAATGTCATGATTATCCGATTATAGAGACTAGTTACCAGAGATTCAATATGTGCTTCGTACGGGGAAGACACAATTCCAGCCCTAGGCCTACCATGTGACATTCGATACTAGATCGCAATACGCAATACTATGTATACTACGCCTGATAAAGATTATGTATATTCCATGTTGAATATATTCTGGAGAATTGGGTAGGCACGGTGCTTTGCTAGAAGCAAACCATGTCCTTGTAAATCTGTAAGAACGTGGTACTAGGTACGCATGTATTCGGATAGTTCGATGACCGTATTTACTGCCAACATATCCAGGGATCTCTTGGGTTGCCTCACAAAGATTCACCGATGATGTTTGACTCGAACAATAATTAATCTGGGATTATTATGAGAGAGAAAATTAATCTGGGATTAATTACGGTAATAATTAATCTGAGATTAATTACGTCGAGAACTTATCTGGGATTAAATTCGTCGAGAAGAGAGAACGCGATTAATTTTGAATTAATCGGTAAAGTAAATTTAATAGTGAAATTAGATTTTACTATTTAATTTATCTAATTGGGCTAAAATAATATATTAGATATATTCATTGAAATTAGATTTCAAAGCAGAATAAAATTGGATTTTAATTCGCGCGAAAGAATTAATTTAGAATTAATTCACAAGCGACTTTCGTAATAATTTTGCTAGGCATTATTATTTAATTAAATTGGATTTAATTAAGTCGCAATGGAAAATTCGTTTAATTCGGAATTAAACGAACCCGGGCCCGAGCGAAGTTGCATGTTGGATTGTCCGACTTAAATTTGGAATTTAAAGTGGGACCCCACCACTTACTACATCAATGTGTTTGACTATTGATGGAAGTTGTTATTTGGTTTAAAAGCTTGGATGCTTGTATTTTACACACAACCATTCCAACACTCCACTTGACTATTTAAACTTTGGTCAACTTTAAAAGTGGTAACTTGTTACTATTCACAGCATCTCTCTTCTTCATTTTTTCTCTCCATTGTCGTGACCATTGAGCTCTCTCCTAGGAATTTTGTTCCAAAATTCTTGTTTGCTAGCGCATTAAAGAGTCAAAGGAAGCTAATAGGAGACTAATCCGAGAGTTTGGAACTCGATCTCAAGCTCCGAAGCTTCCAACACATCCAAAAAAAAAAGTTTTGAACTTTCTCTACCAAACAAGGTGAGTTTTTTTTCCGCAATTCTCTTTAATTTTCACCACAAATCACTCTTAGAGATCTTTGGCATGTTCTAGGAACACTAACATCCTTTAATTTAAATTATAATTTCCATATTATAATAAAGGGAGATTGATCTAAACTAAAATAATAAAAGCTTCACCCTTCCCCCCAGTGGAAATCTAATTACAAAACATAAAAGAAAAGAAAAGAAACGAAACTACTACTATTACTGAAAATAAAAATACATAAATTAAATTACTAAAAATAATTAAAACAGGCAACCAACAAAAAAAACAATTAAAATATACTGCAAATATAAAAATAATAACAATAAATAAAGCAGTAAATAAAATCAATCACACAAAATTCAACACAATAATTTTGGTGACGAAGTGGAAAATTCTTGCGAGTAAAAAACCACTTCAGGTATAGGCTACCACCCGAATCCACTATATAGAGAAAAACTTACAACGATGGTCAAGACCTATGGTGGCAATTCCACCGACTCAAGTACCTCAATACTGCAAGAAATCAAGGCAACTCCTCAAGCCCGCGACCCACGGTTTTCTTCAAAACCTCTGAAGTCTCTGAGTAGATTTTATCACCAATGACGTCGGAACTCCGACTACCAAACTTCCTCCTAAAGAACTCTAAAGGATTAGGGAATTTGGGTTAAGTTGTGTTGAAGGTTTATCAAAGAATGGATTTCACCATTAACAAATAAGACAGGAGATTCAAAGAGTCTTCAAGGTGAAATCAAAGAGAGTTGAAAGTTTTTAGAGATTTTGGCTCAAGGGAAATATGTTTCAACACTTTCAACTAATGGGGAATGGCGGCTAAGTGTTATATTTATAGGTAGGGTGAAAAGCTAGGGTTTTGCAGGCCAAAAACTCGTTCAGATCGCAATCGCGTTCGAATGCATACTAGAACGCTTCACGAACGCGCCCTTTCTGTGAAGACTCGTTCGAATGCCAATCGAACGGATGCTCTCTGGAATGATCCCGTTCGAACCCACCAAGAATGTGACTCGAACGTTTGCTCTCTGGAATGCTCCCGTTCGAACCCAATAAAGAACGTGCCACTAACGTCACACGTTCGAACCCAATAACGAACGCAACATCAATGCCAATCGTTCGAACACTGCAACGAACGCACCACGAACGCATGTCTGATGCACAACAGCCATAAACCAGTCCAATTGCACAAAGATCTTCATGAAAGATTACAACCCAATTGAACTTGTTTTGTCATGGACACATGCCAATAAAAAGGAAACTAACAATCTCCCCCTATGGCATTCCATGATAAAACACTACCTAATACAAAGACTACGGTAATAGACCCAAAAAGAAAAAAGTCAACTGTCAACCATCAAAACAATGACTAATTACAATAGGACTCGATCTAATACCTAACCAAGTAGTCTTGAAAATAATGCCACCGCAGCAACATACCTGCTACCTGAAACAGCCACAAATAAGAATATACCGTGAAAAACATTGGGATAATCAAGTAAAACATAAAGCAGGTAAAAATCTCATGCATGAACAAGTAGAAATCCCTTTCCCCCTTAATCTTAACTCCCCTTAAAACGGAGATATCGAAAGGATATTATACGGCTCCCTCCTATATATTAAGGCTCTCCCCTTTAATATATTACTCTCCCTCTTTCTGTCACGAAATGACAAAGGGTAAAAGAAACAGGAAAAAAAACATGAGAACATGAGACAACACATGCAAGAGCATAAACAAACAGGAATTACTCCCCCTCACTAACAGGCACATACAGTTAGCAAAATTACACACGGGAAGTAAATCAAAACTCAGAAAGGTGCACAGGAAAGAAGAAAAAAATTAGTATGCAATAACATGAAGCACACACAGGCACATATTGAGGTAAATACAAATCCTGTCAAAAACTGACTAAAATAACATTTCAAGCTGATACAATGATACTCAGTCAGTATTCAGCTGTTTATGACATGAAATAATATGCATCATTTTAAAAGTGGCTAAATACAACACTTATGCATATGACATAAACATCAAAGCATATAAAGCACTTGCGTGGAAAAATAAAATGCATAACGAATCAAGGCTTAAGACCTTATTTTATGAGCTGGACACAACCAAAGAAATCCATCTCTAAACAAACCAAGTCCACAAAATAGGTGTTCAAACCCAGCACCACTAGGACCTGAAAATAAGCAACATTGGTTGCATGCTATATTATTTACCCCATAAATATCATGATATCATATTTAACAACTCATTTGAGTGAAGGGTTTTTGCCTTTATCTTTTGAATTTGGCCATTTTGGCTCTTTTGCGCTTGAGTCTCATTTTTTTTTTTACTTTTGCAAAAGGGGATAGCAAGGTCATCCAGTCAAAGGTCACACTATTGAGCAAACAATATATGATAGAAATTAGATTGCTATTCCAAAAACTCATACATGCGACCAAGCCATGACAAAATAAAAACGTGTATATGAAGGTGCAAGCACAAGATATATCAAAGGTTTTTATCACACACACTCATGCATATAGAGCATCAAGAAAAATAAAGCATATCATACATGCATAATCATATATCCTACATACCATAATCACATGCACATGCTTTCCATGCTCTAACAAGCCGTAAAACAAAATAATTTTTTTATCTTTTTCATTTTCTATTTTTTTTGTATTTTTCAGATTTTAACAAATAAAATAAAGACACAAAAAGGCTTGTAAAACATCCAATGGTACGTGGAGTTGTATCCCGAGTGCAGATCATACTACCGTCCATTCGGAATCGGCTATGAAATTTATGTCCGGGTTTCCATCCTATATACCAAGGGATATATAACAAAAAATAACACAGACACCCATATGCTGTGAAAACAAAATAAACGTGCAAACACATAAAACACACACGCACACACATGCAATGGGAAAATAAAATGCAAATTTTAAGCAGAGTTACACCGAAGTGCACTCTCATCATGTCCATCAGGACACGCAGAAGAATATGGGAATTCATCTTGCTTCCTCACCCAAACCTTTCTAGGAACCTCATCCACTTGAGCATTCCTAGTCAACAAAGAAAGTTTCTTACTAAGAAATTGTGTCTGTTTAGTTAGTGCTGAAACTTGAGAAGTTAGATTTGAAGAATCAAATCTAGGCGACATACTCTTAGGCCTCTTCTTTTGCTTGTGTAACATGAAGCACTTAGGCCTAATATGTCCATCCTTGCCACAGTGGTGGCACACAGACACAAACCTCGGATGAGAGTGAGGTTTACCCAAAACACCTCTAGATTGAGGTTGGGAAACAGGACGAGGAACAACTGGAGGAATCACATGACTACACTCACCAGGCTTTTTGCCTAAGTCACGTTTAAGAGGGTTAGGCATTGGTCTATAAGTTGACGCCTTATCACACTTAATCTCCCCCTATGGCATTTCGTGATAAAACACTACCTAATACAAAGACTACGGTAATAGACCCCAAAAGAAAAGAGTCAACTGTCAACCATCAAAATAGTGACTAATTACAATAGGACTCGATCTAATACCTAACCAAGTAGTCTTGAAAATAATGCCACCGTAGCAACATACATGCTACCTGAAACAAGCACAAATAAGAATATACCGTGAAAAGCATTGGGATAATCAAGTAAAACATAAAGCAGGTAAAAATCTCATGCATGAACAAGTATAAATCCCTCTCCCTCTTAATCTTAACTCCCCTTAAAACGGAGATATCGAAAGGATATTCTACGGCTCCCTCATATACATTAAGGCTCTCCCCATTTTTGTCACGAAATGACAAAGGGTAAAAGAAACAGAAAAAATAACATGAGAACAAGAGACAACACATGCCAGAGCATAAACAAACAGGAATTACTCCCCCTCACTAACAGGCACATACAGTTAGCAAAATTACACACAGGAAGTAAATCAAAACTCATAAAGGTGCACAGGAAAGAAGAAAAAAATTGGTATGCAATAATATGAAGCACACACAGGCACATATTGAGATAAATACAAATCCTGTTAAAAACTTATTGAAACAACATTTCAAGCTGATACAATGATACTCAGTCAATATTCAGCTGTTTATGACATGAAATAATATGCATCATTTTAAAAGTGGCTAAATACAATACTTATGCATATGACATAAACATCCAAGCATATAAAGCACTTGCGTGGAAAAATAAAGTGCATAACGAATCAAGGCTTAAGGCCTTATTTTATAAGCTGGACACAGCCAAAGAAATCAATCTCTAAACAAACCAAGTCCACAAAATAGGTGTTCAAACTCAGCACCACTAGGACCTAAAAATAAGCAACATTGGTTGCATGCTATATTATTTACCCCATAAATATCATGAGCTCATATTTAACAACTCATCTGAGTGATGGATTTTTGCCTTTATCTTTTGAATTTGGCCATTTTGGCTCTTTTGCGCTTGAGTCTCATTTTTTTTTTACTTTTGCAAAAGGGGATAGCAAGGTCATCCAGTCAAAGGTCACACTATTGAGCAAACAATATATGATAGAAATTAGATTGCTATTCCAAAAACTCATACATGCGACCAAGCCTTGACAAAATAAAAACTTGTATGTGAAGGTGCAAGCACAAGATATATCAAAGGTTTTTATCACACACACTCATGCATATAGAACATCAAGAAAAATAAAGCATATCATACATGCATAATCATTTATCCTACATACCAGGATCACATGCACATGATTTTCATGCTCTAACAAGCCATAAAATAAAATAATTTTTTTGTCTTTTTCATTTTCTAATTTTTTTTTTGTATTTTTCAGATTTTAACAAATAAAAATAAAGACACAAACAGGCTGGTAAAACATCCAATGGTACATGGAGTTGTATCCCGAGTGCATATCATAATACCGTCCATTCGGAATCGGCTGTGAAATTTATGTCCGGGTTTCCATCCTATATACCAAGGGATATATAACAAAAAACAACACAGACACCCATATACTGTGGAAACAAAATAAACGTGCAAACAACTAAAACACTAACGCACACACATGCAATGGGAAAATAAAATGCAACTTTTAAGCAGAGTTACACCGAAGTACACTCTCATCATGTCCATCAGGACACGCAGAAGAAGATGATAATTCATCTTACTTCCTCACCCAAACCTTTCTAGGAACCTCATCCACTTGAGAATTCCTAGTCAACAAAGAAAGTTTCTTACTAAGAAATTGTGTCTGTTTAGTTAGTGCAGAAACTTGAGAAGCTAGATTTAAAGAATCAAATCTAGGTGACATACTCTTAGGCAACTTCTTTTGCTTGTGCAACATGAATCACATAGGCCTAATATGTCCAGCCTTGCCACAGTGGTGGCACACAAGCACAAACCTCGGATGAGAGTGAGGTTTACCCAAAACACCTCTAGATTGAGGTTGGGAAATAGGACAAGGAACAACAGGAGGAATCACATGACTACACTCAACAGGCTTTTTGCCTAAGTCACGTTTAAGAGGGTTAGACACTGGTCTATAAGTTGACGTCTTATCACACTTAGGCTCAAAATAATACCTAACATACGATCCACATTTTTATTTCCACTAGAAAATATAGACAACTGGGTTCCAGAATTTTCAAGATCAGTCTCTAAATTTTGGACCCTAGCAACTAGACCTATATTCCTCTCCTCCAGGTCATCTACCATTAAGAGGCTATGTTCAAATTTAGCTTGAGCTTCACTCTTTTCTAACTCAACTAGTTTCAGCCTCTTATTGACCTCTAATTTAGTCTTCTTAATAGCTAAACTCTCATTAAATAGATCAATATAAGCTACTTGAAGACTTTCCTCATCAACAGACTCATCAAGAGAGACCTCTGACTTAGCATCATTAACTACTCTATCTCTCTCATCAGATACACTAGCAGTAAATGCCAAATAATTTCCCTTGTTCTTAAGAGAATCATCACCATCTAAATCACTAAGGGAGGCTGCCATGGCTTTCTTGCATTTAGCCCTAAGGTATGTGGGACACTCAGATCTAACATGCCCATATCCTTCACATTCATAGCACTGGGCACCACAAGATCTACTATCCATATCCTCTCTAGACTCACTCATGATATGCCTAATCTCTCTAGGCTCATCCTCCTTATCCCTATTACTGATATGGCCACTCTCCTTAAGTTTAAGAAATTTCTTGAACTTCTTTGCAAACAAGGCCAAATCACGATCCGTAATGGCATCATTATCACTAGACGAATCATGCACAACTTCCTTAGTGATTTTCATCGCATACATTTTTTGCTCTCTATAACCAAGAAGCTTTTTCTCATAAACCTGCAGTTTTCCTACGAGTTCTTCTAAATCAAGCTTATCGAGGTCATTACTTTCCTCGATGGCGGTAATCTTAGGTAGGAACTTATCAGGAAGGGATCTAAGGATTTTCCTAACTATCCTATTGGTATGAATAGTCTCACTTAGGTTAAAACTAGAGTTAACGATATCGTTAATCTCAACATAAAACTCATCAAAGGTCTCATCATCTTTCATATGGGCGACCTCAAACCTAGTGGCTAAATCCTGGAGTCTATTATTTTTAACAGACAGTGTGCCCTCATGCACAGTCTGCAGGATGTCCCAAGCATCATTGGCTATCTCGCGCATGGAGATTCTCCTAAACTCAGCAGAACAAACTGCGCCATGTATGGCATTAACAGCTTTGTTGTTCCTATTGCTAGCATCAAATTCGTCCTTGGTCCAGGTCAATTTGTCTTTAGGGGAAGTGACCTCATCAACAACAACAACGGGAGGTTTCCACTCGTGCTCAACAGTCATCCAGACCCTCTCATCTAATGACTTAAGGAACGCTTTCATGCGAACCTTCCAATGTAAATATTCAGTGCCATTAAAAAATGGCAGACAATTTAAGGGTTGACTACGCTCCATAGCTAATGGGTCAAGGATCGAGTTCAGTCTTTGATACCAATTGAAAATACAGGGTTATTGATGAGCGGAAAATATATCAATATTTACCGCCCCTTTTACTTAATATTTTGTTTAGTTTCTCGGGTTTGATGAACGTTTTGATATGTTTTATTTTATTTTGCAGATAAAATAATATCGGGACTCAATGAAATCATTTAGGATGAAATGTGGATCAAATAAGGGCAATTATTGGACTTGATATATTAATTTTGGAGATTGGAAACTTGAAATGGCGTTTTTGACGAAGTGCAGTTTTGGAAATTCCAGTTTTGCGCATCTGTCGTATTTTGGGCATAACATTTTACTCAGATATCGGATTGAGGTGATTCAAGTTCCAGATTAAAGAAGACTCAAAGATCTACAACTTGTGAAGAGAAAATATGTTCAAATTCGGATGATTTCATGACCGAAATTGATGAACAATCCAGAAGTGTGTGGAGTGTAATTATTAAAAGTCATTATCAATCATTTTCAAAGCAAAATATTAATTAATAAAAATTATCAAATCACCACCAAACAAGATAAGCAATTAGTGGAGCAATTATGGATTTGGTGGAGTAATTAGTGGAGAAATTAATAATGGATTTGGTGGAGAAATTGATTGATGATTTGATGGCGGCAAAATTTTGCCTATAAATACCAAGCCATTTCATTTGTAAAATTCATACTTTCTTCTTTGAAATTCTTAATGAATAAATAAGAAGATTGTATCTAGTTTGTTTATTTTTAGTTTTCAGTAATTAATTTTCAGTTTCGCGCACTTTCTTTTCTTTACTTTTCAGTTTTTACTTTCCGCAATTTACTTTTACGCACAATACTTTTCTTTCTTTAATTTTTCAGTTTTTACTTTTCAGTAATGAGGAGGTAACTTCCCCAGCTATGGTGAAAGGTAATTCTTTTACTATTACTATTTAGATTAATCTCCCTTAAAAATAATATATTCACTATTTAAAATACTGATTAATAAAGGATACCGCTATATTGGTCGGTTGGCAATTCAATTTAATCTGGTTTAAACCTGACTAATCAAGGATACCGCCAGATTGGTCGGTTGGTAAATTTATTTTGGTACCGCCTTTATGGCTGGATTATGGACAATATTACCGCCTATATGGCTGGTTGGACTTAATTTGACTTAATCAGGATACCGCCAGATTGGTCGGTTGGTAAAATAATATCACAAGTTTATATATTATTTTATGGGAGATATCTAAATTAGTAGTAGTAAAAGTAATTCCTTTTACCTTAGCATTTTATTTTATTTTACTTTTCAGTTTTACTTTATGTCTTTTACTTTTCAGTATTTTTACTTTATGTCTTTTACTTTTAAGTTGTTACTAGCCCTAGTTATGTGTTAGTTATCTGGGGTCGTGATGAATTCTAATATCACCGGTTTATAAGGGGTTATTTTATAGTTTGGGTAATTTAAAGGTTTACTTATTAAGTCTTAAGCTTAATGCTTCTTGTTGTCTGATCACCAATAAGATTGATGTGGTAAATCTAAAATGAACTAGACATAGGGATTTTAGGTTTCAGCCTTAGACTTAATAGCCCACGATCTTCCTTGAGGATAGATAACCCTTTAATAGATTTCCTTACAGGATAGGAATATACCTGTCGGGCGGGGGTAGCCATAATTGGAACTTAAACTTAATGAATCCAGATAATTTGGTTGACATAGACATATGGTTCAATTGGGTTAAACTGGGTATTTGCGTCTGACCATCGACAGAGGCTTTTGCATAATTTAGTGTTCCAGGTTAGTAAACTGATTTATTACACAAACATAAAATAACCACTTCATCTTTTAAATGATATTAGAATGATTCACGACCCTAGATCTTTGTGTCTTTTGTTATTTTCCTTAGTATTTTCTTTTGTCTTTTTATTTATTTATTTAGCAAAGTCTTTCAACCAAACAAACAAACAATCTCTTTCTTCTCCATTTAATTAGATATTTGTAAATAAATAGATTCAACAATTAATAACAACAATAGGAATTAAGTCCTCGTGGGATCGATATTTTTATACTACTTGAACGATACGTGCGCTTGCGTTATACGTGTGTGTTTACGCCGGTCAGTTATCCTAAGGTTCTGACCCTGTGTGAAATTTAAACACAATAAGCAGGACAAGTCCTGATTACTGCTGCTAATGGAATTACAACAGGCAACCACAAAAACCAACAATTAAAATATACTACAAATATAAAAATAATACAATAAATAAAGCAGTAAATAAAATCAATCACACAAAATTCAACACAATAATTTTGGTGACGAAGTGGAAAACTCTTGCGAGTAAAAAACCACTCCGGGTATAGGCTACCACCCGAATCCACTATATAGAGAAAAACTTACAGCAATGGTCAAGACCTATGGTGGCGACTCAAGTACCTCAATACTGTAAGAACTCAAGGCAACTCCTCAAGCCCGCGACCCACGATTTTCTTCAGAACCTCTGAAGTCTCTGAGTAGATTTTATCACCATGACGCCGGAACTCTGACTACCAAACTTCCTCCTAAAGAACTCTGACTACCAAACTTCCTCCTAAAGAACTCTAAAAGATTAGGGAATTTGGGTTAAGTTGTGTTGAAGGTTTATCAAAGAATGGATTTCACCATTAACAAAGAAGACAGGAGATTCAAAGAGTCTTCAAGGTGAAATCAAAGAGAGTTGAAAGTTTTTAGGGATTTTGGCTCAAGGGAAATATATTTCAACACTTTCAAGTAATGGGGAATGGCGGCTAAGTGTTATATTTATAGGTAGGGTGAAAAGTTAGGGTTTTGCAGGTCAAAAACGCGTTCAGATCGCAGTCGCGTTCGAACGCATACTAGAACGCTTCACGAACTCGCCCTTTCTGTGAAGACTCGTTCGAACGCCAATCGAACGCACAACAAACGGATGCTCTCTAGAATGATCCCGTTCGAACCCATTGATAAGTGGTAAATCTATCACTATTTCCCACTCACTTAACCTAATATTTTGTATAGTTTCTTGGGTTTTGTGAATATTTTGATGTGTTTTTTGTTATTTGTAGATAAATAAAGTTTCAGGACATTCTGGAGGTGATTTGGGGTAAAACAGGAAAAATTGGCAAAAGAGGCATTTTGGTAATTTTGGGTGTCGCGACGCCCAAGCCCTTGGCGTCGCGACGTCTAACGTGCGCCGAGTCCTCGCTAACGTGCGCCTGGTCAACGAGTCAGAATTTGAAAATTTTGATTTGCTAACGTACGTTGTGCCACGTGTCACCATCAGAGCCGATCTGCTAACATGCGCCGTGCCACGTGCCTACGATGCTGACAATCACCATTGCCACGTGTGCCACGTGGCATCCTACGTGTCTCTATGTCATCAGCCACGTTAGAAAGTCAACAAGTCAACATTGCCACATGTCGTGCCACATCATCATCAGCCAATCACAGCGTGACATGTGTCGCCACGTGTCGCAATCCTACGGTGCCGACAATCGATTTCACCATGTGTCGCCACGTCATCGCCTCGTCAGCATCATAATTGAGCTCTCAGCCGCCTCTTATCCGAATCACCGCATGTCAAGCCGAGAGCATGCCACGAATCACTGTTCCAGCGTCGCGACTCCCAAGCTCTTGGCGTCGCGACGCCCGAGGCCTATCTGCGCCTATAAATTGAGCTCGAAATTTCAGATTTTGTTGTACCATTCCCTCCCATTTCTTTGATGTAAATAGGGAGTTCTTCTCTCTCTAAGTTTCTTTTAATTTTAGTTTTGTAATTAATTTTAATTACGTTCTGTAATAATAGTAATTTACTTTCTTTACTTTTTACAATTTTTACTATTCACCATGATGAGGTAACTTCCTCCTGCTATGGTGAAAGGTAATTCTTTTACTATTGCTATTTAAATTAATCTCCCTTAAATATAATATATTCACCATTTAAAATTTGACTTAATGAGGATACCGCTATATTGGTCGGTTGGTTATTTAATTTAAACTGGTTAAACCTGACTAAGTAAGGATACCGCCAGATTGGTCGGTTGGTAATTTAATTTTGGTCCCGCCTTTATGGCTGGTTATTTTGATTCCGCTTATATGGCTGGTTGGACTTAATTTGACTTAATCAGGTTACCACCTATATGGCTGGTTGGTAATATAATCACGAGTAAACATATTATATTAAGGGAGATATCTAAATAGTAAATAGTAGAAGTTAATTCATTTTGCCTTAGCATTTTATTTTATTTTTACTTTTCAGTATTTACTTTACCGCATTTACTTTTCAGCATTTTATGTCTTTTATTTTACCAGCCCTAGCTATGTGTCGTAACTAAGTTAGTATCTAGGGTTGTGATGAATTTCAATATCACCGGTTTATAAGGGGTTAGATTATAGTTTGGGTAATATAAAGATTTATTTATTGAGTCTTAATCTTAATACTTTTTAATTAACTGGCCATTAATTAAATTGATTAGGTAAACTTAAAATGAACTAGACATATGGATTTTAAGTTTAAGACCTTAGACTCAATAGCCCACGATCTTCCTTGAGGATAGATAACCCTTTTAATAGATTTCCTTACAGGATAGGAATATACCTATCGGGCGGGGGTAGCCATAATTGGAACTTAATCTTGATGAATCTAGGTAATTTGGTTGACATAGACATATGGTTCAATTGGATTATACTGGGTATTTGTAATTGACCATCGGAAGAGGCTTTTACATAATTTAGTGTTCCAGGTTAATAAATCAATATATTACCCAACTTTAAGATAATCACTTCATCTTTAAATAATAGTGGAAGAAATCACAACCCTAGATAGTTTTATAAATTTGGATTTTTTTCTCAACCTACTTTTACGCAATTTTAATTACTTGTTTTTAAATTTAGAATCATCGCCATTTTAAATCAATCAAACAAACAACCTGTTAGATACCAGTAATCACTTGACCTCATAAAATTGATAACAAAAGGTTTTAAGTCCTCGTGGGATCGATACTTTTTATACTACTTGAACGATACGTGCGCTTGCGTTATACACGTGTGATTACGCACCGTCACCCATCAAGAACGTGACTCGAACGTTTGCTCTCTGGAATACTCTCGTTCGAACCCAATAAAGAACGTGCCACTAACGCCACACGTTCGAACCCAATAACGAACGCATCACCAACGCCAATCGTTTGAACACTGCAACGAATGCACCACGAATGCATGTCTGATGCACAGCAGCCAGAAACCAGTCCAATTGCACAAAGATCTTCATGAAAGATTACAACTCAATTGAACTTGTTTTGTCACGGACACATGCCAATAAAAATGAAACTAACACAATAAAAATATGTTAAATCAATCAAAAAACTAGCAAAGATATTCAAATATTATAGGTGTTAGGTTCTTATCAAACCCTAGCTACCTTCCAATGGATTATAACTAATTACCTTTAAAGCAAATTATTTATCAGAAGATAACATTTTAAATTTGAAATTACTTAATTATTTATGTAAATCAGAATGTCATGCAGCTATTTATTAAATTAATTAATTTTTTTTTTTTGTCACAAATGGATTCTAATTCTCCATAATTTAAGGAACATGCACATGCATGGATAACTACGTGTCGGCATTAGATAAGCCAAAATTTAATAAATTAATATAAGTTATAGTACTTAATATATCCCTAATCCGTACATAATCTTGGCTGGTGGGTAACCAATTAGCTTTTCTTTTGAAACAAAATTAAAAATTAAAAATTAAACATAGATTAGATGTAATAAGTTGGCATCATGTTCATGTTGTTTTAACTTTAAGCAGCTATTAAGAGACGAGCGGTGACAGTTTCTTTCCGTTTCATTTAAAAATTTATTAAAACGTATGTTATAATTTAATGAAATTATCAATTTAAATACACGCTAAAATAAATTATATATGTTATTTTTTATCTCTCCTGTTGTTAGTTGAACAAGAAAATAAACAGAGTAATGCTTTGATAAATGCAAAAGGAAAGGAAAATGAACTGCTACATTACTGCTGAACATTACAAGTTCTTTTAAATATAAAATAAACTCTAAAACCTAATAACAACCCACTAGAATCATGGTCCTAAGATTATGCCATGATCACAACCGAACAACAGAATAAATATAGAAAAATAACCAACACCTAACCAACTCCACATTAGCAGTCCTAAACACGTTATCTAACATCTCCTTCACTAAATATATATTCTATTTACGTCAAACGATCAAACTTGCTATTTATGATATTTGAGTTTGTAGAGTTCAAGACTCCATAGACTCAAAGTCTCTTTATATCATGTTTAAATGTGTGAATATATGGATAAATATTTATCGAGAAGTGAAAGTAGGTGTAACATCCCAGATTTTCGGGACTGTTCTAGGAGATTCCCAGACTGTCGATATAGTCTTGGAATAGAGTGATAATGAAGAATAAGTGTTTAAGTGATGGACTATGGATCAAAAGAATATGAAATGAATATTCGTCGCGTTGGAAAACGCGTGAGGACCAAGAATCAGTTACGTGATTTTTTTACTATATGCGTATAGTTTACAGTTTTGGGCATGAATTTAGCAAACGAACTCCGATTGAGTTGATTCTTGAATCATCGGACTCGTTTTTCCGAGACGAACAACTTTCGTGTTGAACACATTTCGAGAATCGCATCAGAAGGGCTTCGAAAGTGGTGATTTCCGAAAGTACCCTTATTAGTGGGGACATATTGGTAATTTTCGGATTTGGATATTTTTATTATTATTATTATTTATTATTTCAGCATATACAGAACAAGAGAAGAAAGAAGAGAGAGCAGGCGTGCGAGAGAAAGAAAAGGAAAAGAGAGAAGAGAAGTTTTGGGTCCCGATCCGTCCGATCCGTCTTCAATTTGCGACTGAGCCTTTAAGGAAAAGTGTAGATCTCGTCGAGAGGAACATTTTGGTGGTGGTTTCATCTCGGGAAACTTCCAATTTTTGTATAGATCTCGGTAAGAAACTTTTTATGGTTTTTCTTGATTTCCCGTTGATCCGGAACTCCGATTGACAAACCGTCAGTGGCGTTGGAACCAGGAGGAGGAGACGAAGATTCGGCCACCGGAAATTTGGGATTCCGACATGCGCGTGGCACTCACGCGCGGCTTACGCAGCGGCGCGTGAGGCCCACGCGCGGCCAGGGCGAACGGCGCGTGGCTCCCACGCGCCGGGCAGAATTTTGCCACCGACTTCCCGAGTCTCCTCCGCGAATTTCAGACCATTCCGAGTATTAACGGACCTCCGAATCTTAATTTACGTGTAATTTTCGTTAAGTTTGCGAGAGCGACCGAACCACGTTTCTCGCATATTCTTTCATCTATTTTAGTTAGGATTATGTTCCTTATAGTAAATTCTTTTATCTTTTAGGTGATCGTGATACCGTAAGCAGGGACGGTCCTGCTGCATAGTTCCTTTCTCAGTAGTCAGCTCACCAGGTGCGTGGATAAGCCTGTAACATTGATGTTTTCAAAAGTATATAGTATGTATGTCTTCTTAAATGAATTTTTAAGGTAATGCATTAAATGAGTTTGTTTTCAGAAAGTTTATATATTTTGTTATAAGGTATGGATCGGATATTGATTATGTTGAAATCATGTGTTTGTGATATATGAGAAACTTGCATGATTTGAGATATATGAGCATGGATTTTTGGAAATGATTTTTATGTTAGGATGCACCCCGTGTACTTATATGTGCCAGATTATTGCCATGAGATAAGGTCTCATGTTGCCAGTTATTGCCGTGAAATAAGGTCTCACGTTGCCAGTTTGCTCCGGATGCCAGTTTTGCCGTGGGGAAGCCCCATGTTGCCAGCTTTGCCATATTGTCATGAGGTTGTGCATATAGATGAAAAACAGATTTATCATTACAGAGTATTTTTGAGCAGTATGAGTTTTATGAGAAATGAGATTTATGATTTGAGTTTTATGAGAAATGAGATTTATGATTTGAGTTTTATGAGAAATGAGATTTACGATTTCAAGTAAATGTTTGAGATATCGATTTACAGCTTATGTATTTATTTATATAATGAAAGACTTGTTCGATCCACTTTGTTACTTGATTATCCACGGCACTGAGCTGTGATCCATTGCACTAAGCGTGAGCTTACCCCCCTTTCCTTAACATTTCAGGTTCAACAGTTTAGTAGATTATCATTTCCATCTGCTGTTTCGTCATCATTTCCTGCCAGTAGAGAAAGGTTGTGCCAACAGTAGAGTGTCTTTGTTATGTATTTTCTTGGAAGAATTTGGTGTCTAATGTTAGGCATTGAGCCTTTATTTGTTATTGAGGATATTGTGTTTCCTTTATGGATATTATGTTGAGTTGGATCATGGAGATCCTAGTTTTATGATGATAAGATATTTTCAGTTTAGATTTTTCCTTGTATTTGGAGGATTAGTCCATATTACAGGGGAAACTCTGCCAGTTTCAGGTCTCCGTCTCACCCCTACCCTACCTAAGGGGACGGGTGTGACATTTAATGGTATCAGAGCCCAGGGTTCATAGATTCTGTAGACACTTCAATTTCTTTATTAGTTATTCTATGTCTTCTAGCGGTTGACATCTTTCATGTGTTTTTAGATGCCTCCGTGTCTCAGAGTTTAAGGTTCAGGTCGAGTCCGTACTTGTAGGATAGCAAATGTTGGCCAACCTTCTAGGGCACCTCCAGTTGATGAGGAGGTTAATTCTTATAATGGGGAACCTTTGGAGGGAACCCTAATTCTGTTGTAGGAGATTCTCTAGCCTCGGTTTTCGGGGATAGTACCCCAGTTCATCATCCTCCTAGCAGTAATGTTCCTCCTGGTGCTTACCTTTATCCGTATTACTATCCTCCAACATGGGGTCATGGTTCATCTCAGGTAGCTCCTATAGTTAATGAAGATAATATTGCTAAAAGAGTGAAAGAATATGGAGCTGTTGAGTTTGATGGGAAGAAGGATCTCATTGTAGTTGGAAATTTCTTGGATAGAGTTGAGAAGAATTTTGAGCTGATGAGATTGACTGATGAACAGAAATGTCACCATGTGCATCAACTTTTGACTGAGCAGGCTGATAAATGGTAGTTTTGTGTCCGTAGGAAAATGTCTGGACGTGGCCGTGGTACTGATATTTAACGTGGGAGAGGTATAGTTTGGTAATGCGTGAGAATGTCGAGTAATAGTATAGAGATACCCCATACTTAGTCGATAGATCTTGAATTTGATATAGCTTTAGATGATGTTCATCTGATTATTGAGGATAACTAAGGTTCTAGACTTATATCTTCAGTAGTTTCGACAGTTGCCCCATCGTTATTCCTATAGTTGAATCTGACGTGATTTCTATGGTTGTACCTAACATGAACCTTCTGTCGCAGTTATAACATCGTTGTGAGTTAGTAGGTCGAAGACATTAGAACTTTGGTGTTTAAGAGATGAGAAAGAAGACCTTGTTGATACTCATATTTAATTAATCAATATTTATGATTACATTATGGAATATAACAACTGGGTTGTGTTGCAAGGACAGGATCATCTTCGAATTGATAATCTTCCCATTGACGTTTCGCGCGTAGAGACATTGGAATGAGGCCGTCGATGATTTGAATTTCGAGACTGTCAGGAAACTTGATTTTATTGTAGCCCTGAATGATACTTCTAGATGACTCTTCGATAGTAGTGAAGAGTTGCCAATCTTTATCATTGGTATTGCTTTCTAGACTTCGACGGATTGAGTCTGCGGAGAGAGCTCTAAGATCACATGAATGGTGGAAAGTAATATCTTCTGGGAAAATATCATCGTATCCATAGTAAGCTCTAAGCTTTGGTCTAGATGGCAAACTTATGAGTCTCCAATTAGTGAGTTGACGTGATGGTATGATTCTTATAAGATGAATTGGGTGGTAAACGAGCAAATAGTCATTCGACCATTCTGGGGTAATGGTTTCGATCCAGACAGTAATACTTTTGTGGCGTTTATACCATCGATACAAAATATTACTGATGAATGGAGGAAGCTCACCAAGGCTATCTTCTGAGATACCAGGATAGTTGGGATGGATTGGACTTGGTCCAAGAATAAATACATTTAGGAAACCGAGTTCAAACAAAGTGCCGAGACTCCACTGGCAATGATTGAAGAAATCGTGACTGTTGATGAAAACTGTGGAATGGAATCTGTGATATCCACAGTGAACAATCGCTGAATTATTTTTGTATTGGATTAAACCATCTGTTTTTCCATTCCAAATGGTTCTAAGAATGAAACACCATCTCAAGAAATTTGTAGGAACTCTTGCCACGATATCCATTGCAATCTCTTTAGGCAAATGAGCGGATGGAGCTTCATTGAGACAATCGTATATATCTCTCCAAAGGTCTCGGACATATTTAGAATCTATAACTGCTCGATCAATGACTGGCCATTTACAAAGCTTTTGGTATATCACCTTAGCTCTGACAGATTTTGAATAGGGGTTAGGATTGGCAGATGAGGATGCCATTGAAGAAGTTTTTGAGTAATTCCTTAAGAACTCGTGCATCTCTTTATAGAGAGAGATACCAATAATTCTTCATGACAAGATACTTTCACAGTATCTATGCATAATTGGAAGGGATATAAATTGACGAGTTGATAAGATGTAAAGCAGATATTTGAGGGACCTGCAAATCCTCTTTTCAATTATGGGAAACTTAAGATAGTGGATTTTGCGTAAATTGCTAAAACTCTTTACAACTGTTGTCTGTGCAGGACCCTAGGTGGAGCCTTTTCTTTTTGTGATGGGATAGTTGGTTTGTAAGTTGGGACACATGTTTAAAAAAAAGGCAGTGATTGGAAGGAATGCGACTACTGCTTTTAGATTGAGTTGAGAGAAGACTTGACTAATGCTGAAGAACCATTGGAAAATTATGACTAGAGAGTTGAGACAGCTGAGAAGCAGGACGATTCATTTGGTGAAAGTCCTATGGGATAAATACTCGAAAGCAGAAGCAACTTGGGAGCGTGAGAAAGACATGAGGAATAGATATCCTCATTTGTTTTCCGCCCTTTGGTATGTGAATTTCAAGGACGAAATTCTTTTAAGAGGGAGAGAGTTGTAACATCCCAGATTTTCGGGACTGTTCTAGGAGATTCCCAGACTGTCGATATAGTCTTGGAATAGAGTGATAATGAAGAATAAGTGTTTAAGTGATGGACTATGGATCAAAATAATATGAAATGAATATTCGTCGCGTTGGAAAACGCGTGAGGACCAAGAATCAGTTACGTGATTTTTTACTATATGCGTATAGTTTACATTTTTGGGCATGAATTTAGCAAACGAACTCCAATTGAGTTGATTCTTGAATCATCGGACTCTTTTTTCCAAGGAGAACAACTTTCGTGTTGAACACATTTCGAGAATCGCATCAGAAGGGCTTCGAAAGTGGTGATTTCCGAAAGTACCCTTATTAGTGGGGACATATTGGTAATTTTCGGATTTGGATATTTTTATTATTATTATTATTATTTATTATTTCAGCATATACAGAACAAGAGAAGAAAGAAGAGAGAGCAGGCGTGCGAGAGAAAGAAAAGGAAAAGAGAGAAGAGAAGTTTTGGGTCCCGATCCGTCCGATCCGTCTTCAATTCGCGACCGAGCCTTTAAGGAAAAGTGTAGATCTCGTCGAGAGGAACATTTTGGTGGTGGTTTCATCTCGGGAAACTTCCAATTTTTGTAGAGATCTCGGTAAGAAACTTTTTATGGTTTTTCTTGATTTCCCGTTGATCCGGAACTCCGATTGACAAACCGTCAGTGGCGTTGGAACCAGGAGGAGGAGACGAAGATTCGGCCACCGGAAATTTGGGATTCCAACATGCGCGTGGCACTCATGCGCGGCTTACGCAGCGGAGTGTGAGGCCCACGCGCGGCCAGGGCGAACGGCGCGTGGCTCACACGCGCCGGGTAGAATTTTGCCACCGACTTCCCGAGTCTCCTCCGTGAATTTCAGACCATTCCGAGTATTAACGGACCTCCGAATCTTAATTTCCGTGTAATTTTCGTTAAGTTTGCGAGAGCGACCGAACCATGTTTCTCGCATATTCTTTCATCTATTCTAGTTAGGATTATGTTCCTTATAGTAAATTATTTTGTCTTTTAGGTGATCGTGATACCGTAAGCAGGGACGGTCCTGCTGCATAGTTCCTTTCTCAGTAGTCAGCTCACCAGGTGCGTGGATAAGCCTGTAACATTGATGTTTTCAAAAGTATATAGTATGTATGTCTTCTTAAATGAATTTTTAAGGTAATGCATTAAATGAGTTTGTTTTCAGAAAGTTTATATATTTTGCTATAAGGTATGGATCGGATATTGATTATGTTGAAATCATGTGTTTGTGATATATGAGAAACTTGCATGATTTGAGATATATGAGCATGGATTTTTGGAAATGATTTTTATGTTAGGATGCACCCTGTGTACTTATATGTGCCAGATTATTGCCATGAGATAAGGTCTCATGTTGCCAGTTATTGCCGTGAGATAAGGTCTCACGTTGCCAGTTTGCTCCGGATGCCAGTTTTGCCGTGGGGAAGCCCCATGTTGCCAGTTTTGCCATATTGTCATAAGGTTGTGCTTATAGATGAAAAACAGATTTATCATTACAGAGTATTTTTGAGCTGTATGAGTTTTATGAGAAATGAGATTTATGATTTGAGTTTTATGAGAAATGAGATTTATGATTTGAGTTTTATGAGAAATGAGATTTACGATTTCAAGTAAATGTTTGAGATATCGATTTACAGCTTATGTATTTATTTATATAATGAAAGACTTGTTCGATCCACTTTGTTACTTGATTATCCACGGCACTGAGCTGTGATCCATTGCACTAAGCGTGAGCTTACCCCCTCTTTCCTTAACATTTCAGGTTCAACAGTTTAGTAGATTATCATTTCCATCTGCTGTTTCGTCATCATTTCCTGCCAGTAGAGAAAGGTTGTGCCAACAGTAGAGTGTCTTTGTTATGTATTTTCTTGGAAGAATTTGGTGTCTAATGTTAGGCATTGAGCCTTTATTTGTTATTGAGGATATTGTGTTTCCTTTATGGATATTATGTTGAGTTGGATCATGGAGATCCTAGTTTTATGATGATAATATATTTTCAGTTTAGATTTTTCCTTGTATTTGGAGGATTAGTCCATATTACAGGGGAAACTCTGCCAGTTTCAGGTCTCCGTCTCACCCCTACCCTACCTAAGGGGACGGGTGTGACATTTAATGATATTAGAATGATTCACAACCCTAGATTTTTGTGTCTTTTGTTATTTTCCTTAGTATTTTCTTTTGTCTTTTTATTTATTTATTTATTTCGCAAAACTACATTCAATCAATCAAGCAATCAATTCCATTCTCCCTTTAATTAGATATTTGTAAATAAATAGATTCAATAATTAATAACAACAGTAGGAATTAAGTCCTCGTGGGATCGATATTTTTATACTACTTGAACGATACGTGCGCTTGCGTTATACGTGTGTGTTTACGCCGGTCAAGTTTTTGTTGATTGTTGGACAAGAAACAGCGAAGATCAGCCAGCTGAAGAAGGAACTCTCCAAAGCTTTCGACATGAAAGACTTAGGACCAGCTCACCAGATTTTGGGAATGGAGATTGTTCGTGACAGACAGAACAAAAAGCTGTGGCTTTCACAGGAGAGGTATATTGAACGGGTAATCAGGAGGTTCGATATACAAAAAGCCAAACCAGTCAGAGTTCCGCTAGCGCACCATTTCAAACTGAGCAAGAGTTCGTGCCCCTCATCCAAGAAAGAGATAGAGGAAATGTCAGCAATACCGTATTTTTCAGCTGTTGGAAGCCTAATGTATGCAATGGTATGTACCAGGCCAGATATTGCACACGCAGTTGGTGTAGTGAGCCGTTTTCTCTCTAATCCTGGAAAACAACACTGGGAAGCAGTCAAATGGATTCTCAGGTACCTGAAGGGTACTTGTTTTAAATTTAGAATCATCGTCATTTCAAATCAATCAATCAAACAACCTGTTAGATACTGGTAATCAGTTGGCCCCATAAATTAATAACAAAAAGGTTTTAAGTCCTCGTGGGATCGATACTTTTTATACTACTTGAACGATACGTGCACTTGCGTTATACGTGTGTGATTACGCCGGTCAAGTTTTTGGAGAAAGTATGAATTTTACAAATGAAATGGCTTGGTATTTATAGGCAAAATTTTGCCACCATCAAATCATCAATCAATTTCTCCAACAAATCCATTATTAATTTCTCCACTAATTACTCCACCAAATCCATAATTGCTCCACTAATTTCTTATCTTGTTTGGTGGTGATTTGATAATTTTTATTAATTAATATTTAATTAATATTTTGCTTTGAAAATGATTGATAATGACTTTTAATAATTACACTCCACACACTTCTGGATGGTTCATCAATTTCGGTCATGAAATCATCAGAATTCGAAAATATTTTCTCTTTCAAAGTTGTAGATCTTTGAGTCTTGTTTAATCTGGAACTTGAATCAGCTCAATCCGATATCTGAGTAAACAGTTATGCAGTAATAAAAGTTGATCCTCTAACCCCAGCATTTTCTTTTATTGTACTTTTACTTTATTTACTTTTAGCAATTTACTTTCAATAATTTTTTTTTAATTTTTTTTTACTTTTTACTTTTTACTTTTTACTTTTAATTTTCACTTTTTTTTACTTTTCAGCAATTTACTTTTCAATATTTAATTTTCAGTATTTACTTTATGTCTTTTATTTTATTTAAGTTTTTACTACCAGTAAATATGTGTCGTAACTAAGCCAGTTAACTGGGGTTGTGATGAATTTTAATATCACCGGTTTATAAAGGGTTATTTTATAGTTTGGGTAATTTAAAGGTTTATTTATTAAGTCTTAAGCTTAATGCTTCTTGTTGTCTGATCACCAATAAGATTGATATGGTAAATCTAAAATGAACTAGACATATGGATTTTAGGTTTCAGCCTTAGACTTAATAGCCCACGATCTTCCTTGAGGATAGATAACCCTTTAATAGATTTCCTTACAGGATAGGAATATACCTGTCGGGCGTTATTGAATCTATTTATTTACAAATATCTAATTAAAGGGAGAATGTAATTGATTGCTTGATTGATTGAATGTAGTTTTGCGCAATAAATAAATAAATAAAAAGACAAAAGAAAATACTAAGGAAAATAACAAAAGACACAAAAATCTAGGGTTGTGAATCATTCTAATATCATTTAAAAGATGAAGTGATTATTTTATGTTTGTGTAATAAATCGGTTTACTAACCTGGAACACTAAATTAAGCAAAAGCCTCTGTCGATGGTCAGACGCAAATACCCAGTTTAACCCAATTGAACCATATATATATGTCAACCAAATTATCTGGATTCATTAAGTTTAAGGATAATTACCAACCATCCATACATACGGTATTCTGATTAAGTCAAATTAATAATTAATTATCAACCGACCAATCAGGCGGTATCCATATTTAGTCAGGTTAAAACCAATTTAAATAATTACCAACCGACCAATATGGCGGTATCCTCGTTAAGTCCGGTTTTAACTAGTTTATATATTATAATTAAGGGAGATTAATCTAAATATTAATAATAAAAGTTTTACATTTCACCCCAGCAAAGGGGAATTACCTCCTCATTGCTTGAAAAATAAAAACTGCAAAAGTAAAGAAAGAAAATGTTGTGCATAAAAGTAAATTGCGGAAAGTAAAAACTGAAAAGTAAAGAAAAGAAAGTGCGAAAGTGAAAATACTAAAAACTATAAATAACTAAACTAGATACAATCTTCTTATTTATTCATTAAGAATTTCAAAGAAGAAAGTATGAATTTTACAAATGAAATGGCTTGGTATTTATAGGCAAAATTTTGCCTCCATCAAATCATCCATCAAATTCTCCACCAAATCCATTATTAATTTCTCCACTAATTACTCCACCAAATCCATAATTGCTCCACTAATTGCTTATCTTGTTTGGTGTTGATTTGATAATTTTTATTAATTTATATTTTGCTTTGAAAATGATTGATAATGACTTTTAATAATTACACTCCACACACTTCTGGATGGTTCATCAATTTTGGTCATGAAATAATCAGAATTCGAAAATATTTTCTCTTTCAAAGTTGTAGATCTTTGAGTCTTCTTTAATCTGGAACTTGAAGCAGCGCAATCCGATATTGGAGTAAAAAGTTATGCCCAAAATAAGACAGATGCGCAAAACTGGAATTTCCAAAACTGCACTTCGTCAAAACGCCCTTTCAAGTTTCCAATCTCCAAAATTAATATATCAAATCCAATAATTGCCCTTAATTGACCAGGTGAGACGGAGACCTGAAACTGGCAGAGTTTCCCCTGTAATATGGACTAATCCTCCAAATACAAGGAAAAATCTAAACTGAAAATATCTTATCATCATAAAACTAGGATCTCCATGATCCAACTCAACATAATATCCATAAAGGAAACACAATATCCTCAATAACAAATAAAGGCTCAATGCCTAACATTAGACACCAAATTCTTCCAAGAAAATACATAACAAAGACACTCTACTGTTGGCACAACCTTTCTCTACTGGCAGGAAATGATGACGAAACAGCAGATGGAAATGATAATCTACTAAACTGTTGAACCTGAAATGTTAAGGAAAGGGGGGGTAAGCTCACGCTTAGTGCAATGGATCACAGCTCAGTGCCGTGGATAATCAAGTAACAAAGTGGATCGAACAAGTCTTTCATTATATAAATAAATACATAAGCTGTAAATCGATATCTCAAACATTTACTTGAAATCGTAAATCTCATTTCTCATAAAACTCAAATCATAAATCTCATTTCTCATAAAACTCATACTGCTCAAAAATACTCTGTAATGATAAATTTGTTTTTCATCTATATGCACAACCTCATGACAATATGGCAAAGCTGGCAACATGGGGCTTCCCTACGGCAAAACTGGCATCCGGAGCAAACTGGCAACGTGAGACCTTATCTCACGGCAATAACTGGCAACATGAGACCTTATCTCATGGCAATAATCTGGCACATATAAGTACACGGGGTGCATCCTAACATAAAAATCATTTCCAAAAATCCATGCTCATATATCTCAAATCATGCAAGTTTCTCATATATCACAAACACATGATTTCAACATAATCAATATCCGATCCATACCTTATAGCAAAATATATAAACTTTCTGAAAACAAACTCATTTAATGCATTACCTTAAAAATTCATTTAAGAAGACATACATACTATATACTTTTGAAAACATCAATGTTACAGGCTTATCCACGCACCTGGTGAGCTGACTACTGAGAAAGGAACTATGCAGCAGGACCGTCCCTGCTTACGGTATCACGATCACCTAAAAGACAAAAGAATTTACTATAAGGAACATAATCCTAACTAGAATAGATGAAAGAATATGCGAGAAACGCGGTTCGGTCGCTCTCGCAAACTTAACGAAAATTACACGGAAATTAAGATTCGGAGGTCCGTTAATACTCGGAATGGTCTGAAATTCGCGGAGGAGACTCGGGAAGTCGGTGGCAAAATTCTGCCCGGCGCGTGGGAGCCACGCGCCGTTCGCCCTGTCCGCGCGTGGGCCTCACGCGCCGCTGCGTAAGCCGCGCGTGAGTGCCACGCGCATGTCGGAATCCCAAATTTCCGGTGGCCGAATCTTCGTCTCCTCCTCCTGGTTCCAACGCCACTGACGGTTTGTCAATCGGAGTTCCGGATCAACGGGAAATCAAGAAAAACCATAAAACAAATTCTTACCGAGATCTCTACAAAAATTGGAAGTTTCCCGAGATGAAACCACCACCAAAATGTTCCTCTCGACGAGATCTACACTTTTCCTTAAAGGCTCGGTCGCGAATTGAAGACGGATCGGACGGATCGGGACCCAAAACTTCTCTTCTCTCTTTTCCTTTTCTTTCTCTCGCACGCCTGCTCTCTCTTCTTTCTTCTCTTGTTCTGTATATGCTGAAATAATAAATAATAATAATAATAAAAATATCCAAATCCGAAAATTGCCAATATGTCCCCACTAATAAGGGTACTTTCGGAAATCACCACTTTCGAAGCCCTTCTGATGCGATTCTCGAAATGTGTTCAACACGAAAGTTGTTCGTCTCAGAAAAACGAGTCCGATGATTCAAGAATCAACTCAATCGGAGTTCGTTTGCTAAATTCATGCCCAAAACTGTAAACTATACGCATATAGTAAAAAATCACGTAACTGATTCTTGGTCCTCACGCGTTTTCCAACGCGACGAATATTCATTTCATATTATTTTGATCCATAGTCCATTACTTAAACACTTATTCTTCATTATCACTCTATTCCAAGACTATATCGATAGTCTGGAAATCTCCTAGAACAGTCCCGAAAATCTGGGATGTTACAGTAGGTCTCTTCCGAGAGGTCCGATAAATTTCCGAACTCATATTTAGCGGACATTATTATAAGTGTATATATCTAGTCTATTATTATAAGTGTATATATCTAGTCTATCTCAATAGATTTCAATCAGTCGGTTCTAATTTCCTGTATGAATAAGGATAGAAAATTGTTGGTGTAATTTTTTTAAAATAAATAAAATATAGGTGTACATGATTGAGAATAATTGTCATGTAGTTGAGATTTGAACATGGCTGATGAAAGGATACCATGGGAACTTTTATCATCATCATCATTTCTTGGTTTCATGAAGATTTGTTGGGCAAGACTCAAGAGATCAATTACAAACCTCGTTTCAAATTGAGGGGGGCTTGCTTGGTTTGATTTGGATGCATTGCATAAGTTGGGGGTGGCAATTGTTTTCTTACAACCCAATTCTCTTTTCATCTATATGAGAGGGTTTAAACTCATATATCGTTTATTTCCAGTAAAAATATTTTATCAGCCTTTAAGGAGTGTGGTTTGGCGGCAAACGACTTAAGATTTGATTATCGGATCCTGAGTTCAAGTCCATGAGATATATTTCATTGTAAGAGCTTGGGATAGTCGAAAGTTTTACTTGTTCCGCTTAAACTCGACTCATATATTTTGACAGAGGATTTTTCGGAAAAAAATAAATTGATGTATTTTATTATAATTTGATGTTAATTTTCAGAATATTTACTTCGAAATTGGGATTTGTAAGTGTCTGAAATATGCAAAACATAGAAAGTTCGGTGAATCAAACTTTGAGTTTGATAGACTGCACTTAGTCCATATGCTGTATATTTTGACACAAACTTTTATTAACCGAATTTGAGTTTTGGCGGATCAACATGAAAAGCTCAAAATTCAAATTTATATTGAAATTGTTGTTCATTGAATTTAATTAAAATTTAAAATGAAAAATATGAAAAGATATGAATTAAATTATGTGATATTTCTAAAAATCACAACCATTTGATGGGAAGGTATTTCATCATTGGTAGTCATCCATATCTAATGTGAGGAGTGATAGGTGAATATAGAAATGACATAAGAATGATGATTTGTTGTCTTTTTATGTAGAAATTATAATTTAATGATTTCATATATTTCAATATATATATATATATATATATTGAAAAATATGAAAAAAGATTTTTAAAAAAAAATTGTCATCCATTTATTCTCTGTGTGTTTGTCTATCGTTTCTCTATCCAATCAGGTTAAGCTGAGATTTTCGAATCCTAATTCTAGTCTAATTATGCAATCGGAATAAAAAAACATCACGAATCTAAATTATTCTAAATTTTACATTGAATAGTTTGAGTTTCGATCAGTATTTGATTTTTTTAGACAAAAAATCTAGCTCTATCATAGATTAGAGAGGAAGAATCGTCTCGAATTCAACCACGATTTTTAATTGAGACAAAAAAGAAATCATTACAAATTTCAATCAAAATTCAAAAGTTTATGCCAACTTGTTGAGAGGCGGTTTTGCCTCGGACAAAAAACTCTAGAAGATTAGGGTTTATATTAATTTTATTATATTATGAAAGATTTAGATTTGTTATCTTTTATCTCGATTCCATTGTTTATATAAGAATCTTGTGTTCAACTCTATTATAATTTGATTTAATTTTGGTAATAGCATCATGTCATGTGTTGCAGAAACCCCACAAAGGCACCATGAACATGAACACAAAATCTTGGCAGTTGAGTGATGTCTTAATCATCATTTAGAATCCATTTATTTGATGTTAAGATTCCGTATTGAATTGAGTTTTAAATAAAATTAAATAATACGAGTAAACAAGAGAATTATATATATACATTGTATATTTGATTTAGAGTCTCTAAATATTTTCGGATATTGTTATTAACTAGTTGATGACTCACACGACTCGCAGGTCGTTTATATTATGGATAGATGTAAAAATAAAATTTATTAGGATCGTACCTTTAATTATAATTATCCAAACAATATAAATTTTTTACGATTCTCTTAAATTGACAAATGTGTTTTTTAATTTATTATACTTTATAGTTTTTTATTAATGGAGAACATAATTTTATTAAAAGTATAAATTTAGTTAGATTAGAAATATTTTTATAATTAATTTAATATAATTTTTGACTTTTAAACTTCTATTAAATAAACATCAAGTAAAACATTAAAAATGAAGAACGTGAAAATTTGGAATGTAGTCGGTTGAACATCAATGGTAAAACATTTATTTAACATCAATAACTATTTTTTTTCCCATTTTCATATATAACAGTTTTCAGAATTAATCAGATATCATAAGGAAAAATATACAAATACAATATTATGATTAGTGATCATTAGATAATAAAAATATAAAAATAATTTAATTTTTACCCCATGTATCATCATTAACAATAAATCATTTGAACTACACATCCAAAACTAAACATTAATAACGAATGAATGACAACTAATAGACGTGAAAATGTTTACGTATTAGGTAGACATCTTCAAATATAAGAGAGATGGCATGGATAGCTTGAAACGATAGATGTTTTTTCAATTTTTATATATTTATATAGATGGATAATTTTGACTTAACCTACCGTTCTCATTTTCAAAAACCCGTTTAATACCACCTAAATCTCAGAGCGGATCCTGATCATATACACACTTACAAAGTAAGTTCATCACGCCAGCGTAGCCACTGGCATTGGATGAAAATGTATTAAGAGGATTTTATTTGTTTTTGTGTGGGCATTTAGTGAGAGTCTAATTATAATGACAGGACAGCTGGCCCCTCCCTAATCCCTATCCAAACTTTGGTGATCTAACAAGTAATTTGAAAGTGAGATTTGGGTGATTAATTTGGATTAATGATAGTCCTGTTAATGAGTGTCCTGAAAAATACTCATTAAGAATTCATTTTAAGAAAATTTTGACATTATTTTTATGAAAATAAAAAAAAAAATTATCAAAATATTAATTAATTTTTCTCTTTAAAATAAATTCTTAAAGAGTGCCATTATCACGCTCGTTACCATTTCCGATGATAAAATAATGATGTCATAATTAAGTGGTCTGAGTTCATTAAATAAGCTAAGTCCGTTTCATTTTTTTTTTCAGGTTCAAGAAATCCAGAATATGATGCCTGGTGGACTCCATGGAGGTGCCAGCATCCATTGAAGAGATTCTCCAATTAGGTTTCTCTTTTTTAGGCTTAATATCGTGTGCATGAAATTACTTCTAATATAAATCAAATTTTAGCTATTTATTAATATTTTAAAAACCGGATAAATGATATAAAAGATTTAATAAATTATAGGTTCGATCGGTTAAGCTTTTCTGATTAAATCGATAAAATTGGATGACGTTTTGACGATCATAATAGATATGGAATAAAGACTTCCGCTAAGAATTAGTTTGATAATTTGATTTTTTTTTTTTTTAAAAAAAAAAAAAAATACTATTTAGGTCTTTAAATATTTCTAAAACTTTTGATGTATTTAAATTTCAAATGATTGAATACCTAAATTTTTGTTCCTTTTATTATTATGAGTGTAATACTTCTGTAATTTAGTTTGTACAAATAAAAGAAAAAGGTATAATATCATAGTTTTTCTTTCGGTTCCAAAAAATTTAAGATGCCCATACCCATAGGGCAAATTAACAAAACAGATCCAAGTTGTTAGCATCGTTTGTAGCTTTAAAAAATACACAAAACCCTGCCATTGCCAGACAAAATAGGCAGCAAAAGCCAAAGGACATTGATGACAGATAACAAGCCACCAGCCATGATTAAATATATCTATGTGATCAAACAAAAACAAGAAAAAAAAAGGATAACTTACAATTTGAAACATGTCGGACTATTCGAAACACTTAATCATTGCGTTAGGCATATCATTCAAAAACGGGATATAAACCATAATAAGCAAACAGAACTAATAAGAGTAGAAATGACAAACCATAAATGACAAACCATAAGATGAAATTTGACATGAAAATAACAAAACTTCCCAGAGACAATCAATAAAAGCTCAGCTTCAAACCCAAAGTGTTGGTTGTTGCTCTTATCATTTTTGTGCACAAAACATGTTTACCTTCCTAAACCAATACTATAGTGATGCATAAAGTACACCCACACTTGCTAGTATTAAAGATATCAACTTGGTGTTTCATGTTTTACTTACTTTGAAGTCGAATCCAAATACTCCAAAGCCTCATCCACTGCAAAGAGAGACATTTTCTTTACCTGTTTCAGACTGTTACTATCAAAACATCATATGTACAAATATACTTGCAAGCTATCGAGTTTTTTTTTTAAAAAAAAAAACACAGTATTTTACATCCACTGACATGAGTTGATATCACAATCAAATTGCTTCAGGGTGCATCAAATTCAATCCCGCAGACGTTCATTGCTCATTTTTTTTCTTTTTTATGAAGAAAAGTAATTAATTAATCATCAAAATTAAACAAAAACAAGAATTGACCAAGAAAAGACCAAGTTTCCTGATTCATAATCGCGTGTGTGTGTGTGTGTATTCTTACAAGGCAAGGGGACAGAACCCAAATATAAAGTTTAACCTCATATATCCCTTTGCAGTCAAACTCAAGTGACTAGCCAAACAAAGAGGCCGAAGCCACTAAGCAGTAAGCACTGTGGTATAACAAATAAAGCTTTAGCATTCCAGTGCTTCATTAACAATAGTAGTCAAAATCAAACACTACTGAAAGCTGTTTGTGATATATAATTAGTCAAGGCTACATAATCATGTAAAATGTGAACTTGTACCTCCAATTTGTCCTCTTTAGGAAGCAAACGGAATTCTTCTGTCAAGCGAACACACTCACTCACATTTTCAGGAGAAACAAAGTCAAGGGCAACCTTAATTTATGCAAGACTGGAGAATAAAATAAGAGCATCAGAATAACAGAACCCATTTTAAGTGGTCTCATTATAATTACATTTAAAAAAATATGGCGCACAGAGAGTCAGAGATATAAAGTAAACATAAAAAAACATGAACCTGATATTCTATAACTCATAATATGCACCTGGCCAAAATACAAGTACTTTCTGAGCAACTCCTATGTAATGTCGAGGCGTACATATGACCGGTGATAAAATGAAAACCCTAAGCCATATAAACTGAGCTTTGCAGCTACAGATTATATGGTGACAGCAATACCATCTTTAAGCCTACACGCCATGGAGTCGCGGACAACATAAATCAGACACCAATCAATGCTGCTTCTTATAATATTCATGCCAAATTTTCAAATCTTATCAGTTGCAAACTTCAAGCGACTAAAAAACTACTATTTAATCAAACCAAGATAGGACTGAAAAATCATTTAAACTTGGTAGAACTTGAATTTAAACTAATAGTAATAATAAACTAATTTCTTCACAGCAGATAGACAAAACTGACAGATGTGTCGCCACCACAACTCTGATGGCAAGCTTGTTATTGAGAACTTGGAGATGACAGAGAAACTCAAATATTTAACCCATGTTTTCCGGAGTAAACCAATAGTAAAATTTAATGTAATTTTTACCTTAAGGTGTATTACAATTTTTACAATTATTTCACGGTAATTGGGAAAATCCGAATCAGAATTAATCTCAGCCCCTGATATGATACTTCAGACCCTGATGAACAGAGCGGACCCTGATGAGCAGAGCGGACCCTGATGAGCGGAACGGACCCTGATAAGGAAGGCAGACCCTGAAGAGCAGACCCACACGAGCAGACCCTGACGAGCGGAGTCAGACCCTGACGAGCGGAGGCAGACCCTGGCGAGCGGACCCTGAAATCAGCCACTGACGTGATGATCCAGACACTGATGAAAGCTTCTGCCTCTAACCGAACCGAACCACTGCTTCACTATTCCGAGGCTTGTTGATGTCAACAATCTCCTTAAAATAAATTCGTCCCCTACCGAATGTGCAGCAGAACGTGAGACGTTTGTTTCCCAGGATGCAACGGAAAACAAACGAGTAAGGGCACCACCAAACTCGTTTCCAACGAACCACCAAAGTGTTTGAACTCTTCAAAAATAAAGAAAACCGAGGAATGCTTTTGATGTTGTGTGTTCTGTGTGTATTGTATGTGTAAAACAAAAACGAAAACACCGCATGCCTTTTATAGAAGGAAAATAATTGTGCCAAATAAAATCACATTAATGAGAGACTTTTCACTTGAAGTAACCCTCAAATTAATTTAATAGAATTAAATTAACTGTTATGGAACTTCAAAAGGCTTGGAAAAAATAAAGAGATTAGCAAAAATTGGCTGGGCCGGGCCCGCACAATTTGGTCCGGCATTCTTGTACGCAGGACGCGCGGGTGCACACGAGCCAAGCTTATTCGGATTTTGATTTGCACCCCCCTGCGCGCGCACGTAGAGAGAGCCTCTATCCTTATAACTCTTACCTATCTACATATGAGCAATCATATATAAAGACATTTTCTCTCTAATAGTTTTCCCATGTGGGACAAGCACATTTCTCTTTATTTTCCAACACCAATGGGTGAACTTTGAGCAAATATTTCTCATTCACCCAAGCACCAATTTAAGCATATGAATATATCATTTCGAACTACTCACGGAGGAGTATCTGAATCATTCAATAACATCCACTAACACGAAGTGGATCATGCTTAAAATTGTGCCTCAAAATTCTTATTCATAAGCATTTTCCAACAATCCCCCACATGAATGATATGGGCGAAAAACGTCAAATAAAAATATTTTGTAAAACATTTTATTTTGACCTATAAGAGTTCAACGGTTAATTTAAGAAACCTCAAAATGCTTACCTACGCACATTGTATGACCATACAAGAATAATCAATGTTAAGAGTTTTAATTTGGCCAGTCCACTACCCGAAATTAGCAATGATATTTTTTAAGAAACCAAACACATTGAATTGACAGGAAAAGATATGTACTAATCGTGAACAATATTAGCAAATTTTAGCATCATACAATATTCCTGCTTAAGCTTCTCTTTATGTTCTGAAGTGAGGTAAAAGACCTGATCATGGATAGGATGAATTACCTATTTGACAAAGAAGCAATATAAGTTGATAAAATATTCATATTTTATGCATGAATAGAGAAATACAAGGGTTATTCACAGTTTATTGATATCATGGCCTCCAAAACTTTCTTCAAATGATATTGAACTCCACACCTAGGCTTAACAATTCTTTCACAATTCACAGTGTGCATTTATCTTCAACCAATTCTTTGATGGTGCTTAATGGAACCAGAAGAGATAGTGTGCATAAGTTTTACATAGCATTAATATTGGTACAGTTTACTAGGGAATTTAACAATTGACTAGAAGAACAAAAATGACAGTTCTACTAGCAAATATATTATTACATAATCAATGAAAACTACACCAATATTAATTACTAAGCTGTTACCTGCGGTACTGGACAACAATGAATATGTCTGAATTCTCTAAAATGTTTCTCAAGATAATCCTGCCGCTTAGGAACATCTTCTCTCCGAAAAATGTCCCAGACAGCACCATCATCAGCTGATTCTATCTCATTTTCAGGAAAATCAGATGATTCATCACTCTCCCCAGCTTTGGCCATTGTTTCAGCCTTTTTGACCAACACAGCAACCCGATTTTCTTCAAATATACACCTTGAGAGAAGTAGAATAAATAACGAGAGAAACTTCGGCATCACACAGCACAGTGATTTCTTTTGCCTTCTTGATTCCATTTCTCCTTTTGGAATAAGTCACCTACTTGTTGCTTGAGTTCTCTATTCTCTTGATCTCAATCTTGTCTCTCCCAATGTTTTTTCTTTTCTTATCCTTTCTATTCTTTTTCTTCTTGTTGTTGCAAAATGGAGAAGATATGAAGAGATAAAGAGAGAGGAAAGTAGTGGCAATGGAGGAGGTTTCTATAATAGGATTGAAGTAAATGAACTTTCAAACCCATAGTTCTCTTCGGACGGTAAGAAAGCTTCATTATCCTCAAACCCGTAATAGAAACCTGTTGAGTGAGGAACTGACAAAACCGAGCGCAGCGGAAACCCGCCCGAGATCAAATCGCGAGCGAATAAATATTTTTTTTTCGGTAATTACAAAAACAGTGAGTAAAATTTTTAATCACAATTTTTTTTTTAAAAAAAAATTCCAATGCACTAAAAATCATTACCAATTTTTTTATGTATTAAAATAATTACCATAAGCTCAATTAAAAATTTTACACACTTTAAAACATTTATCAACTCTTGACAAATTATTCTAATCTTCTAAAATTATTTTCAACACTTAAAAATAATCCAAACATACTAAATTTAATTTCCCAACACTTGAAAAAATTAATTCAAGCATACAAAATAATTTTCCAACTCTTGAAAAATTAATCCAAGCATTCAAAAATTAACATATCAATTATATACTAACTTTCAACACTTAAATGCTTCTAATTCATCACTTACATGCTTCCAATTAATCCAACAAATCCACAATAATTTTTCTCAACAATAATCATCAACAAATTGAATAATAAATTTACAAATTAAATTTACCAACAATTGCTTTCCATCCTTGCCAATTTGTGAAGGGTTGCATCCAAGCTTTTTCCAGCACTTTGAACTTCTTCAAACTCCACCAAATTGAGCTCTCAAGAACAAGTCTTGGTGATCAAAAGGTGGTTTGATCACTCAAGAGTGGCAACCAAGATTTTCCCCAAAATCAACTCTTGAACCATAGGAAAAATCAAGAACTTCAAGAACACAATTAATCCTTAAACTTTAAAGATTAATTTTCATGGTCTTGATTATATGTTTGGGTAATTTTTGGTGAGATTATTGGCTTGATTTTGAGAGCAAAACAAAAACAACAACCATAAGCTTTTCTTTCTTTCAGGTTCGGCAGAGAGCTAAGGCAATAAACAACCCAATTTTTTTTTCTTTATGTCGACAGGCTTTAAAAAAAAAAAAGAGCAATCCCTTTTTGTTTTTGTTTTATTAAAATAAATATTAAGAAAAACAAAACCAAATCAATCCATTAAACCATGGTTCAAAGGAATCTTTTCCCTACACCACATATTTCAAAAAGTAATTTAACCAAGATTAAATTAAATCTCACCAATTTTAATATAAAACAAACTAAGTTACATTTTATTAATCATTTAATTACTTTAACTAAACAATCCAATTTACTTTAATTAATTAATTATATAAGCTAAGTAATTAATATTGTATATTAATTTAACAATTAAATTAATTCACAAAATAATTACTAATTTAATGTAAAACAAATTTACATTTATTATACAATAAAATTATATCAACTCTTGATATACAATTAATTAATTTAATTCATCTCATGAATTATCAGATTAAACAATTTATCCTAAATACCCAAAAATTCTTTGTCAATATTTGACGAGAGATCGTCATAGTGCTCAACGAGTAAACTCAATATAATGAAACTCTCTAGGCTCACGTTTGGTTGTTACGTATATATATATATATACATATATATCTCATATATTTGTATACATATTTCATGAAGGCTTGTCCACTTACAAATCATGACAAAACAAAACGACATGTCGAACTATACAAGTCGAGGTTAAAACGCTAATATATAATCCATTCGTCACTACCGTCTCCAATTGAGTAAGGTTATAGATTTACTGTCAAAACCTTATGAGTTGGATCATGGAGATCCTAGTTTTATGATGATAAGATATTTTCAGTTTAGATTTTTCCTTGTATTTGGAGGATTAGTCCATATTACAGGGGAAACTCTGCCAGTTTCAGGTCTCCGTCTCACCCCTACCCTACCTAAGGGGACGGGTGTGACATTTAATGGTATCAGAGCCCAGGGTTCATAGATTCTGTAGACACTTCAATTTCTTTATTAGTTATTCTATGTCTTCTAGCGGTTGACATCTTTCATGTGTTTTTAGATGCCTCCGTGTCTCAGAGTTTAAGGTTCAGGTCGAGTCCGTACTTGTAGGATAGCAAATGTTGGCCAACCTTCTAGGGCACCTCCAGTTGATGAGGAGGTTAATTCTTATAATGGGGAACCTTTGGAGGGAACCCTAATTCTGTTGTAGGAGATTCTCTAGCCTCGGTTTTCGGGGATAGTACCCCAGTTCATCATCCTCCTAGCAGTAATGTTCCTCCTGGTGCTTACCTTTATCCGTATTACTATCCTCCAACATGGGGTCATGGTTCATCTCAGGTAGCTCCTATAGTTAATGAAGATAATATTGCTAAAAGAGTGAAAGAATATGGAGCTGTTGAGTTTGATGGGAAGAAGGATCTCATTGTAGTTGGAAATTTCTTGGATAGAGTTGAGAAGAATTTTGAGCTGATGAGATTGACTGATGAACAGAAATGTCACCATGTGCATCAACTTTTGACTGAGCAGGCTGATAAATGGTAGTTTTGTGTCCGTAGGAAAATGTCTGGACGTGGCCGTGGTACTGATATTTAACGTGGGAGAGGTATAGTTTGGTAATGCGTGAGAATGTCGAGTAATAGTATAGAGATACCCCATACTTAGTCGATAGATCTTGAATTTGATATAGCTTTAGATGATGTTCATCTGATTATTGAGGATAACTAAGGTTCTAGACTTATATCTTCAGTAGTTTCGACAGTTGCCCCATCGTTATTCCTATAGTTGAATCTGACGTGATTTCTATGGTTGTACCTAACATGAACCTTCTGTCGCAGTTATAACATCGTTGTGAGTTAGTAGGTCGAAGACATTAGAACTTTGGTGTTTAAGAGATGAGAAAGAAGACCTTGTTGATACTCATATTTAATTAATCAATATTTATGATTACATTATGGAATATAACAACTGGGTTGTGTTGCAAGGACAGGATCATCTTCGAATTGATAATCTTCCCATTGACGTTTCGCGCGTAGAGACATTGGAATGAGGCCGTCGATGATTTGAATTTCGAGACTGTCAGGAAACTTGATTTTATTGTAGCCCTGAATGATACTTCTAGATGACTCTTCGATAGTAGTGAAGAGTTGCCAATCTTTATCATTGGTATTGCTTTCTAGACTTCGACGGATTGAGTCTGCGGAGAGAGCTCTAAGATCACATGAATGGTGGAAAGTAATATCTTCTGGGAAAATATCATCGTATCCATAGTAAGCTCTAAGCTTTGGTCTAGATGGCAAACTTATGAGTCTCCAATTAGTGAGTTGACGTGATGGTATGATTCTTATAAGATGAATTGGGTGGTAAACGAGCAAATAGTCATTCGACCATTCTGGGGTAATGGTTTCGATCCAGACAGTAATACTTTTGTGGTGTTTATACCATCGATACAAAATATTACTGATGAATGGAGGAAGCTCACCAAGGCTATCTTCTGAGATACCAGGATAGTTGGGATGGATTGGACTTGGTCCAAGAATAAATACATTTAGGAAACCGAGTTCAAACAAAGTGCCGAGACTCCACTGGCAATGATTGAAGAAATCGTGACTGTTGATGAAAACTGTGGAATGGAATCTGTGATATCCACAGTGAACAATCGCTGAATTATTTTTGTATTGGATTAAACCATCTGTTTTTCCATTCCAAATGGTTCTAAGAATGAAACACCATCTCAAGAAATTTGTAGGAACTCTTGCCACGATATCCATTGCAATCTCTTTAGGCAAATGAGCGGATGGAGCTTCATTGAGACAATCGTATATATCTCTCCAAAGGTCTCGGACATATTTAGAATCTATAACTGCTCGATCAATGACTGGCCATTTACAAAGCTTTTGGTATATCACCTTAGCTCTGACAGATTTTGAATAGGGGTTAGGATTGGCAGATGAGGATGCCATTGAAGAAGTTTTTGAGTAATTCCTTAAGAACTCGTGCATCTCTTTATAGAGAGAGATACCAATAATTCTTCATGACAAGATACTTTCACAGTATCTATGCATAATTGGAAGGGATATAAATTGACGAGTTGATAAGATGTAAAGCAGATATTTGAGGGACCTGCAAATCCTCTTTTCAATTATGGGAAACTTAAGATAGTGGATTTTGCGTAAATTGCTAAAACTCTTTACAACTGTTGTCTGTGCAGGACCCTAGGTGGAGCCTTTTCTTTTTGTGATGGGATAGTTGGTTTGTAAGTTGGGACACATGTTTAAAAAAAAGGCAGTGATTGGAAGGAATGCGACTACTGCTTTTAGATTGAGTTGAGAGAAGACTTGACTAATGCTGAAGAACCATTGGAAAATTATGACTAGAGAGTTGAGACAGCTGAGAAGCAGGACGATTCATTTGGTGAAAGTCCTATGGGATAAATACTCGAAAGCAGAAGCAACTTGGGAGCGTGAGAAAGACATGAGGAATAGATATCCTCATTTGTTTTCCGCCCTTTGGTATGTGAATTTCAAGGACGAAATTCTTTTAAGAGGGAGAGAGTTGTAACATCCCAGATTTTCGGGACTGTTCTAGGAGATTCCCAGACTGTCGATATAGTCTTGGAATAGAGTGATAATGAAGAATAAGTGTTTAAGTGATGGACTATGGATCAAAATAATATGAAATGAATATTCGTCGCGTTGGAAAACGCGTGAGGACCAAGAATCAGTTACGTGATTTTTTACTATATGCGTATAGTTTACATTTTTGGGCATGAATTTAGCAAACGAACTCCAATTGAGTTGATTCTTGAATCATCGGACTCTTTTTTCCAAGGAGAACAACTTTCGTGTTGAACACATTTCGAGAATCGCATCAGAAGGGCTTCGAAAGTGGTGATTTCCGAAAGTACCCTTATTAGTGGGGACATATTGGTAATTTTCGGATTTGGATATTTTTATTATTATTATTATTATTTATTATTTCAGCATATACAGAACAAGAGAAGAAAGAAGAGAGAGCAGGCGTGCGAGAGAAAGAAAAGGAAAAGAGAGAAGAGAAGTTTTGGGTCCCGATCCGTCCGATCCGTCTTCAATTCGCGACCGAGCCTTTAAGGAAAAGTGTAGATCTCGTCGAGAGGAACATTTTGGTGGTGGTTTCATCTCGGGAAACTTCCAATTTTTGTAGAGATCTCGGTAAGAAACTTTTTATGGTTTTTCTTGATTTCCCGTTGATCCGGAACTCCGATTGACAAACCGTCAGTGGCGTTGGAACCAGGAGGAGGAGACGAAGATTCGGCCACCGGAAATTTGGGATTCCAACATGCGCGTGGCACTCATGCGCGGCTTACGCAGCGGAGTGTGAGGCCCACGCGCGGCCAGGGCGAACGGCGCGTGGCTCACACGCGCCGGGTAGAATTTTGCCACCGACTTCCCGAGTCTCCTCCGTGAATTTCAGACCATTCCGAGTATTAACGGACCTCCGAATCTTAATTTCCGTGTAATTTTCGTTAAGTTTGCGAGAGCGACCGAACCATGTTTCTCGCATATTCTTTCATCTATTCTAGTTAGGATTATGTTCCTTATAGTAAATTATTTTGTCTTTTAGGTGATCGTGATACCGTAAGCAGGGACGGTCCTGCTGCATAGTTCCTTTCTCAGTAGTCAGCTCACCAGGTGCGTGGATAAGCCTGTAACATTGATGTTTTCAAAAGTATATAGTATGTATGTCTTCTTAAATGAATTTTTAAGGTAATGCATTAAATGAGTTTGTTTTCAGAAAGTTTATATATTTTGCTATAAGGTATGGATCGGATATTGATTATGTTGAAATCATGTGTTTGTGATATATGAGAAACTTGCATGATTTGAGATATATGAGCATGGATTTTTGGAAATGATTTTTATGTTAGGATGCACCCTGTGTACTTATATGTGCCAGATTATTGCCATGAGATAAGGTCTCATGTTGCCAGTTATTGCCGTGAGATAAGGTCTCACGTTGCCAGTTTGCTCCGGATGCCAGTTTTGCCGTGGGGAAGCCCCATGTTGCCAGTTTTGCCATATTGTCATAAGGTTGTGCTTATAGATGAAAAACAGATTTATCATTACAGAGTATTTTTGAGCTGTATGAGTTTTATGAGAAATGAGATTTATGATTTGAGTTTTATGAGAAATGAGATTTATGATTTGAGTTTTATGAGAAATGAGATTTACGATTTCAAGTAAATGTTTGAGATATCGATTTACAGCTTATGTATTTATTTATATAATGAAAGACTTGTTCGATCCACTTTGTTACTTGATTATCCACGGCACTGAGCTGTGATCCATTGCACTAAGCGTGAGCTTACCCCCTCTTTCCTTAACATTTCAGGTTCAACAGTTTAGTAGATTATCATTTCCATCTGCTGTTTCGTCATCATTTCCTGCCAGTAGAGAAAGGTTGTGCCAACAGTAGAGTGTCTTTGTTATGTATTTTCTTGGAAGAATTTGGTGTCTAATGTTAGGCATTGAGCCTTTATTTGTTATTGAGGATATTGTGTTTCCTTTATGGATATTATGTTGAGTTGGATCATGGAGATCCTAGTTTTATGATGATAATATATTTTCAGTTTAGATTTTTCCTTGTATTTGGAGGATTAGTCCATATTACAGGGGAAACTCTGCCAGTTTCAGGTATCCGTCTCACCCCTACCCTACCTAAGGGGACGGGTGTGACATCTAATGATATTAGAATGATTCACAACCCTAGATTTTTGTGTCTTTTGTTATTTTCCTTAGTATTTTCTTTTGTCTTTTTATTTATTTATTTATTTCGCAAAACTACATTCAATCAATCAAGCAATCAATTCCATTCTCCCTTTAATTAGATATTTGTAAATAAATAGATTCAATAATTAATAACAACAGTAGGAATTAAGTCCTCTTGGGATCGATATTTTTATACTACTTGAACGATACGTGCGCTTGCGTTATACGTGTGTGTTTACGCCGGTCAAGTTTTTGTTGATTGTTGGACAAGAAACAGCGAAGATCAGCCAGCTGAAGAAGGAACTCTCCAAAGCTTTCGACATGAAAGACTTAGGACCAGCTCACCAGATTTTGGGAATGGAGATTGTTCGTGACAGACAGAACAAAAAGCTGTGGCTTTCACAGGAGAGGTATATTGAACGGGTAATCAGGAGGTTCGATATATAAAAAGCCAAACCAGTCAGAGTTCCGCTAGCGCACCATTTCAAACTGAGCAAGAGTTCGTGCCCCTCATCCAAGAAAGAGATAGAGGAAATGTCAGCAATACCGTATTTTTCAGCTGTTGGAATCCTAATGTATGCAATGGTATGTACCAGGCCAGATATTGCACACGCAGTTGGTGTAGTGAGCCGTTTTCTCTCTAATCCTGGAAAACAACACTGGGAAGCAGTCAAATGGATTCTCAGGTACCTGAAGGGTACTTGTTTTAAATTTAGAATCATCGTCATTTCAAATCAATCAATCAAACAACCTGTTAGATACTGGTAATCAGTTGGCCCCATAAATTAATAACAAAAAGGTTTTAAGTCCTCGTGGGATCGATACTTTTTATACTACTTGAACGATACGTGCACTTGCGTTATACGTGTGTGATTACGCCGGTCAAGTTTTTGGAGAAAGTATGAATTTTACAAATGAAATGGCTTGGTATTTATAGGCAAAATTTTGCCACCATCAAATCATCAATCAATTTCTCCAACAAATCCATTATTAATTTCTCCACTAATTACTCCACCAAATCCATAATTGCTCCACTAATTTCTTATCTTGTTTGGTGGTGATTTGATAATTTTTATTAATTAATATTTAATTAATATTTTGCTTTGAAAATGATTGATAATGACTTTTAATAATTACACTCCACACACTTCTGGATGGTTCATCAATTTCGGTCATGAAATCATCAGAATTCGAAAATATTTTCTCTTTCAAAGTTGTAGATCTTTGAGTCTTGTTTAATCTGGAACTTGAATCAGCTCAATCCGATATCTGAGTAAACAGTTATGCAGTAATAAAAGTTGATCCTCTAACCCCAGCATTTTCTTTTATTGTACTTTTACTTTATTTACTTTTAGCAATTTACTTTCAATAATTTTTTTTTAATTTTTTTTTACTTTTTACTTTTTACTTTTTACTTTTAATTTTCACTTTTTTTTACTTTTCAGCAATTTACTTTTCAATATTTAATTTTCAGTATTTACTTTATGTCTTTTATTTTATTTAAGTTTTTACTACCAGTAAATATGTGTCGTAACTAAGCCAGTTAACTGGGGTTGTGATGAATTTTAATATCACCGGTTTATAAAGGGTTATTTTATAGTTTGGGTAATTTAAAGGTTTATTTATTAAGTCTTAAGCTTAATGCTTCTTGTTGTCTGATCACCAATAAGATTGATATGGTAAATCTAAAATGAACTAGACATATGGATTTTAGGTTTCAGCCTTAGACTTAATAGCCCACGATCTTCCTTGAGGATAGATAACCCTTTAATAGATTTCCTTACAGGATAGGAATATACCTGTCGGGCGTTATTGAATCTATTTATTTACAAATATCTAATTAAAGGGAGAATGTAATTGATTGCTTGATTGATTGAATGTAGTTTTGCGCAATAAATAAATAAATAAAAAGACAAAAGAAAATACTAAGGAAAATAACAAAAGACACAAAAATCTAGGGTTGTGAATCATTCTAATATCATTTAAAAGATGAAGTGATTATTTTATGTTTGTGTAATAAATCGGTTTACTAACCTGGAACACTAAATTAAGCAAAAGCCTCTGTCGATGGTCAGACGCAAATACCCAGTTTAACCCAATTGAACCATATATATATGTCAACCAAATTATCTGGATTCATTAAGTTTAAGGATAATTACCAACCATCCATACATACGGTATTCTGATTAAGTCAAATTAATAATTAATTATCAACCGACCAATCAGGCGGTATCCATATTTAGTCAGGTTAAAACCAATTTAAATAATTACCAACCGACCAATATGGCGGTATCCTCGTTAAGTCCGGTTTTAACTAGTTTATATATTATAATTAAGGGAGATTAATCTAAATATTAATAATAAAAGTTTTACATTTCACCCCAGCAAAGGGGAATTACCTCCTCATTGCTTGAAAAATAAAAACTGCAAAAGTAAAGAAAGAAAATGTTGTGCGTAAAAGTAAATTGCGGAAAGTAAAAACTGAAAAGTAAAGAAAAGAAAGTGCGAAAGTGAAAATACTAAAAACTATAAATAACTAAACTAGATACAATCTTCTTATTTATTCATTAAGAATTTCAAAGAAGAAAGTATGAATTTTACAAATGAAATGGCTTGGTATTTATAGGCAAAATTTTGCCTCCATCAAATCATCCATCAAATTCTCCACCAAATCCATTATTAATTTCTCCACTAATTACTCCACCAAATCCATAATTGCTCCACTAATTGCTTATCTTGTTTGGTGTTGATTTGATAATTTTTATTAATTTATATTTTGCTTTGAAAATGATTGATAATGACTTTTAATAATTACACTCCACACATGTATGATATGCTTTATTTTTCTTGATGCTCTATATGCATGAGTGTGTGTGATAAAAACCTTTGATATATCTTGTGCTTGCACCTTCATATACACGTTTTTATTTTGTCATGGCTTGGTCGCATGTATGAGTTTTTGGAATAGCAATCTAATTTCTATCATATATTGTTTGCTCAATAGTGTGACCTTTGACTGGATGACCTTGCTATCCCCTTTTGCAAAAGTAAAAAAAAAAATGAGAACTCAAGCGCAAAAGAGCCAAAATGGCCAAATTCAAAAGATAAAGGCAAAAACCCTTCACTCAAATGAGTTGTTAAATATGATATCATGTATTTATGGGGTAAATAATATAGCATGCAACCATGTTGCTTATTTTCAGTCCTAGTGGTGCTGGTTTGAACACCTATTTGTGGACTTGGTTTGTTTAGAGATGGATTTCTTTGGTTGTGTCCAGCTCATAAAAGTCATTATCAATCATTTTCAAAGCAAAATATTAATTAATAAAAATTATCAAATCACCACCAAACAAGATAAGCAATTAGTGGAGCAATTATGGATTGGTGGAGTAATTAGTGGAGAAATTAATAATGGATTTGGTGGAGAAATTGATTGATGATTTGATGGCGGCAAAATTTTGCCTATAAATACCAAGCCATTTCATTTGTAAAATTCATACTTTCTTCTTTGAAATTCTTAATGAATAAATAAGAAGATTGTATCTAGTTTGTTTATTTTTAGTTTTCAGTAATTAATTTTCAGTTTCGCACTTTCTTTTCTTTACTTTTCAGTTTTTACTTTCCGCAATTTACTTTTACGCACAATACTTTTCTTTCTTAATTTTTCAGTTTTTACTTTTCAGTAATGAGGAGGTAACTTCCCCAGCTATGGTGAAAGGTAATTCTTTTACTATTACTATTTAGATTAATCTCCCTTAAAAATAATATATTCACTATTTAAAATACTGATTAATAAAGGATACCGCTATATTGGTCGGTTGGCAATTCAATTTAATCTGGTTTAAACCTGACTAATCAAGGATACCGCCAGATTGGTCGGTTGGTAAATTTATTTTGGTACCGCCTTTATGGCTGGATTATGGACAAATATTACCGCCTATATGGCTGGTTGGACTTAATTTGACTCAGGATACCGCCAGATTGGTCGGTTGGTAAAATAATATCACAAGTTTATATATTATTTTATGAGAGATATCTAAATTAGTAGTAGTAAAAGTAATTCCTTTTACCTTAGCATTTTATTTTATTTTACTTTTCAGTTTTACTTTATGTCTTTTACTTTTCAGTATTTTTACTTTATGTCTTTTACTTTTAAGTTGTTACTAGCCCTAGTTATGTGTTAGTTATCTGGGGTCGTGATGAATTCTAATATCACCGGTTTATAAGGGGTTATTTTATAGTTTGGGTAATTTAAAGGTTTACTTATTAAGTCTTAAGCTTAATGCTTCTTGTTGTCTGATCACCAATAAGATTGATGTGGTAAATCTAAAATGAACTAGACATAGGGATTTTAGGTTTCAGCCTTAGACTTAATAGCCCACGATCTTCCTTGAGGATAGATAACCCTTTAATAGATTCCTTACAGGATAGGAATATACCTGTCGGGCGGGGGTAGCCATAATGGAACTTAAACTTAATGAATCCAGATAATTTGGTTGACATAGACATATGGTTCAATTGGGTTAAACTGGGTATTTGCGTCTGACCATCGACAGAGGCTTTTGCATAATTTAGTGTTCCAGGTTAGTAAACTGATTTATTACACAAACATAAAATAACCACTTCATCTTTTAAATGATATTAGAATGATTCACGACCCTAGATCTTTGTGTCTTTTGTTATTTTCCTTAGTATTTTCTTTTGTCTTTTTATTTATTTATTTAGCAAAGTCTTTCAACCAACAAACAAAAACAATCTCTTTCTTCTCCATTTAATTAGATATTTGTAAATAAATAGATTCAACAATTAATAACAACAATAGGAATTAAGTCCTCGTGGGATCGATATTTTTATACTACTTGAACGATACGTGCGCTTGCGTTATACGTGTGTGTTTACGCCGGTCAGTTATCCTAAGGTTCTGACCCTGTGTGAAATTTAACACAATAAGCAGGACAAGTCCTGATTACTGCTGCTAATGGAATTACAACAGGCAACCACAAAAACCAACAATTAAAATATACTACAAATATAAAAATAATAACAATAAATAAAGCAGTAAATAAAATCAATCACACAAAATTCAACACAATAATTTTGGTGACGAAGTGGAAAACTCTTGCGAGTAAAAAACCACTCCGGGTATAGGCTACCACCCGAATCCACTATATAGAGAAAAACTTACAGCAATGGTCAAGACCTATGGTGGCGACTCAAGTACCTCAATACTGTAAGAACTCAAGGCAACTCCTCAAGCCCGCGACCCACGATTTTCTTCAGAACCTCTGAAGTCTCTGAGTAGATTTTATCACCAATGACGCCGGAACTCTGACTACCAAACTTCCTCCTAAAGAACTCTGACTACCAAACTTCCTCCTAAAGAACTCTAAAAGATTAGGGAATTTGGGTTAAGTTGTGTTGAAGGTTTATCAAAGAATGGATTTCACCATTAACAAAGAAGACAGGAGATTCAAAGAGTCTTCAAGGTGAAATCAAAGAGAGTTGAAAGTTTTTAGGGATTTTGGCTCAAGGGAAATATATTTCAACACTTTCAAGTAATGGGGAATGGCGGCTAAGTGTTATATTTATAGGTAGGGTGAAAAGTTAGGGTTTTGCAGGTCAAAAACGCGTTCAGATCGCAGTCGCGTTCGAACGCATACTAGAACGCTTCACGAACTCGCCCTTTCTGTGAAGACTCGTTCGAACGCCAATCGAACGCACAACAAACGGATGCTCTCTAGAATGATCCCGTTCGAACCCATTGATAAGTGGTAAATCTATCACTATTTCCCACTCACTTAACCTAATATTTTGTATAGTTTCTTGGGTTTTGTGAATATTTTGATGTGTTTTGTGTTATTTTGTAGATAAATAAAGTTTCAGGACATTCTGGAGGTGATTTGGGGTAAAACAGGAAAAATTGGCAAAAGAGGCATTTTGGTAATTTTGGGTGTCGCGACGCCCAAGCCCTTGGCGTCGCGACGTCTAACGTGCGCCGAGTCCTCGCTAACGTGCGCCTGGTCAACGAGTCAGAATTTGAAAATTTTGATTTGCTAACGTACGTTGTGCCACGTGTCACCATCAGAGCCGATCTGCTAACATGCGCCGTGCCACGTGCCTACGATGCTGACAATCACCATTGCCACGTGTGCCACGTGGCATCCTACGTGTCTCTATGTCATCAGCCACGTTAGAAAGTCAACAAGTCAACATTGCCACATGTCGTGCCACATCATCATCAGCCAATCACAGCGTGACATGTGTCGCCACGTGTCGCAATCCTACGGTGCCGACAATCGATTTCACCATGTGTCGCCACGTCATCGCCTCGTCAGCATCATAATTGAGCTCTCAGCCGCCTCTTATCCGAATCACCGCATGTCAAGCCGAGAGCATGCCACGAATCACTGTTCCAGCGTCGCGACTCCCAAGCTCTTGGCGTCGCGACGCCCGAGGCCTATCTGCGCCTATAAATTGAGCTCGAAATTTCAGATTTTGTTGTACCATTCCCTCCCATTTCTTTGATGTAAATAGGGAGTTCTTCTCTCTCTAAGTTTCTTTTAATTTTAGTTTTGTAATTAATTTTAATTACGTTCTGTAATAATAGTAATTTACTTCTTTACTTTTTACAATTTTTACATTCACCATGATGAGGTAACTTCCTCCTGCTATGGTGAAAGGTAATTCTTTTACTATTGCTATTTAAATTAATCTCCCTTAAATATAATATATTCACCATTTAAAATTTGACTTAATGAGGATACCGCTATATTGGTCGGTTGGTTATTTAATTTAAACTGGTTAAACCTGACTAAGTAAGGATACCGCCAGATTGGTCGGTTGGTAATTTAATTTTGGTCCCGCCTTTATGGCTGGTTATTTTGATTCCGCTTATATGGCTGGTTGGACTTAATTTGACTTAATCAGGTTACCACCTATATGGCTGGTTGGTAATATAATCACGAGTAAACATATTATATTAAGGGAGATATCTAAATAGTAAATAGTAGAAGTTAATTCATTTTGCCTTAGCATTTTATTTTATTTTTACTTTTCAGTATTTACTTTACCGCATTTACTTTTCAGCATTTTATGTCTTTTATTTTACCAGCCCTAGCTATGTGTCGTAACTAAGTTAGTATCTAGGGTTGTGATGAATTTCAATATCACCGGTTTATAAGGGGTTAGATTATAGTTTGGGTAATATAAAGATTTATTTATTGAGTCTTAATCTTAATACTTTTTAATTAACTGGCCATTAATTAAATTGATTAGGTAAACTTAAAATGAACTAGACATATGGATTTTAAGTTTAAGACCTTAGACTCAATAGCCCACGATCTTCCTTGAGGATAGATAACCCTTTTAATAGATTTCCTTACAGGATAGGAATATACCTATCGGGCGGGGGTAGCCATAATTGGAACTTAATCTTGATGAATCTAGGTAATTTGGTTGACATAGACATATGGTTCAATTGGATTATACTGGGTATTTGTAATTGACCATCGGAAGAGGCTTTTACATAATTTAGTGTTCCAGGTTAATAAATCAATATATTACCCAACTTTAAGATAATCACTTCATCTTTAAATAATAGTGGAAGAAATCACAACCCTAGATAGTTTTATAAATTTGGATTTTTTTCTCAACCTACTTTTACGCAATTTTAATTACTTGTTTTTAAATTTAGAATCATCGCCATTTTAAATCAATCAAACAAACAACCTGTTAGATACCAGTAATCACTTGACCTCATAAAATTGATAACAAAAGGTTTTAAGTCCTCGTGGGATCGATACTTTTTATACTACTTGAACGATACGTGCGCTTGCGTTATACACGTGTGATTACGCACCGTCACCCATCAAGAACGTGACTCGAACGTTTGCTCTCTGGAATACTCTCGTTCGAACCCAATAAAGAACGTGCCACTAACGCCACACGTTCGAACCCAATAACGAACGCATCACCAACGCCAATCGTTTGAACACTGCAACGAATGCACCACGAATGCATGTCTGATGCACAGCAGCCAGAAACCAGTCCAATTGCACAAAGATCTTCATGAAAGATTACAACTCAATTGAACTTGTTTTGTCACGGACACATGCCAATAAAAATGAAACTAACACAATAAAAATATGTTAAATCAAATCAAAACTAGCAAAGATATTCAAATATTATAGGTGTTAGGTTCTTATCAAACCCTAGCTACCTTCCAATGGATTATAACTAATTACCTTTAAAGCAAATTATTTATCAGAAGATAACATTTTAAATTTGAAATTACTTAATTATTTATGTAAATCAGAATGTCATGCAGCTATTTATTAAATTAATTAATTTTTTTTTTTTGTCACAAATGGATTCTAATTCTCCATAATTTAAGGAACATGCACATGCATGGATAACTACGTGTCGGCATTAGATAAGCCAAAATTTAATAAATTAATATAAGTTATAGTACTTAATATATCCCTAATCCGTACATAATCTTGGCTGGTGGGTAACCAATTAGCTTTTCTTTTGAAACAAAATTAAAAATTAAAAATTAAACATAGATTAGATGTAATAAGTTGGCATCATGTTCATGTTGTTTTAACTTTAAGCAGCTATTAAGAGACGAGCGGTGACAGTTTCTTTCCGTTTCATTTAAAAATTTATTAAAACGTATGTTATAATTTAATGAAATTATCAATTTAAATACACGCTAAAATAAATTATATATGTTATTTTTTATCTCTCCTGTTGTTAGTTGAACAAGAAAATAAACAGAGTAATGCTTTGATAAATGCAAAAGGAAAGGAAAATGAACTGCTACATTACTGCTGAACATTACAAGTTCTTTTAAATATAAAATAAACTCTAAAACCTAATAACAACCCACTAGAATCATGGTCCTAAGATTATGCCATGATCACAACCGAACAACAGAATAAATATAGAAAAATAACCAACACCTAACCAACTCCACATTAGCAGTCCTAAACACGTTATCTAACATCTCCTTCACTAAATATATATTCTATTTACGTCAAACGATCAAACTTGCTATTTATGATATTTGAGTTTGTAGAGTTCAAGACTCCATAGACTCAAAGTCTCTTTATATCATGTTTAAATGTGTGAATATATGGATAAATATTTATCGAGAAGTGAAAGTAGGTGTAACATCCCAGATTTTCGGGACTGTTCTAGGAGATTCCCAGACTGTCGATATAGTCTTGGAATAGAGTGATAATGAAGAATAAGTGTTTAAGTGATGGACTATGGATCAAAAGAATATGAAATGAATATTCGTCGCGTTGGAAAACGCGTGAGGACCAAGAATCAGTTACGTGATTTTTTTACTATATGCGTATAGTTTACAGTTTTGGGCATGAATTTAGCAAACGAACTCCGATTGAGTTGATTCTTGAATCATCGGACTCGTTTTTCCGAGACGAACAACTTTCGTGTTGAACACATTTCGAGAATCGCATCAGAAGGGCTTCGAAAGTGGTGATTTCCGAAAGTACCCTTATTAGTGGGGACATATTGGTAATTTTCGGATTTGGATATTTTTATTATTATTATTATTTATTATTTCAGCATATACAGAACAAGAGAAGAAAGAAGAGAGAGCAGGCGTGCGAGAGAAAGAAAAGGAAAAGAGAGAAGAGAAGTTTTGGGTCCCGATCCGTCCGATCCGTCTTCAATTTGCGACTGAGCCTTTAAGGAAAAGTGTAGATCTCGTCGAGAGGAACATTTTGGTGGTGGTTTCATCTCGGGAAACTTCCAATTTTTGTATAGATCTCGGTAAGAAACTTTTTATGGTTTTTCTTGATTTCCCGTTGATCCGGAACTCCGATTGACAAACCGTCAGTGGCGTTGGAACCAGGAGGAGGAGACGAAGATTCGGCCACCGGAAATTTGGGATTCCGACATGCGCGTGGCACTCACGCGCGGCTTACGCAGCGGCGCGTGAGGCCCACGCGCGGCC
>SKCR01021127.1:0-72324 GCA_019454045.1 Zanthoxylum bungeanum
AAATTGCAATGTGTATCATAAAAAAAATTGTTTAGCATGCCAAGTTGAGTGCTCGCCAATTTCTGGTTATGCGTTGAACTTAGGAATAAGAGAGAAATTACTAACAATAAACGAAATTAACACATGATTCAAGTTCAAAAAAGAAACACATGCAATAGCAGACGATTTAAACGAAATTAACAAATGTGTCAACGGCAAACTTGCCCAAAATAAACACAATCAACTTAAACCATTCACTAAAATAAAAAGAAAAAAGGATGGAGAAGCCTTACAGCAAAATATTTGGTTCATGTTGTTAGTACCATTTTTATTGATAATGTCAGTAACAAAATAAGTTTAATTGAGTTGTAATAAGGCTTGAAGAACTTGTAGCAATTAGACTGGTATTTGGCAAAACTAGAGCAATTTCTTTAGTGCCGCGTTCTTATAGACGTTCGAACGAGTGGCATTAGTGGCACGTTCGTTGATGGGTTCGAATGAAATATTCCAGAAAGAAAAAGATCAAGATGCGTTCGAGTAAGCATTCGAACTAAACATTCCAGAGAGAGTGAACGTTCGTGGTGCGTTCAAGTAAGCGTTTGAACGAACCTTTCCAGAGAACATGAGTTTGTGGTGCGTTCGAACACCCGTGCGAAACTGAGTTATTTTGAGACGCGTTTTTAACCTAATTTGGTATTGAGAAGCTCTTTTTTACCATACCTATATAAATAACATATAGCCACCTTCCCCGATGGTTGAAAACATATTCCTCTGAGCCACAAAACCTTCACAGCTTTCAACCTACTTGTTCATCACCTTGAAGACTTCTTTGAATATTTTGTCTTCATTTTTCCTGGTGATATAGAACTTTGATAAACCATCAAAACAAACAACGCAAGTTCCTAACCCTTCAGAGTTCTCTAGGAGGAAGATTGGCAGTCGAAGTTCCGGCGTTCAGAGCTGCAGAGTTGATTTACTCAGAGACTTTAGAGGTTTTGAATAAAATCGTGGGATACGAGCTTGAGGAGTTTATTGAGTTCTTGCAGTCTAAAGGTACTAGAGTCGGTGGAGTTTTCGCCATAGGTCTTTTAACATCGCTGTAAATTTTCTCTTATATAATGGATTTGGGCTGTAGCCGAAATATCGAAGTGATTTTTTTACTCGCACGAGTTTTTCACTTCGTCATCAAATTATTTCTGTTGATTTTATGTGATAGCTTTTAATATTCTATATTATATTATAATTGACTAATATTGAGGGTGTTTCTTGATATTCCATCGTAACAGTAATTATGATTTATCTTGGTTATTGTAATAAATTCCGCATAGGGTTAGAACCTTGGATAAAATACGATTTTTCAATTGGTACAGAGACTGAACTCGATCCATAACCTCATTAGTTATGGAACATAGTCAACCCTTAAATTGTCCCTCATTCTTTGATGAGGCTGAATATTTACATTGGAAGGTTCGCATGAGAGCGTTCCTTAAGTCCTTAGATGAGAGGGTCTGGATGACAGTAGAGTAAGGGTAGAAACCTCCCGTGGTCATAGTTGATGAGGTCTTTTCTGTAACATCCCAGATTTTCAGGATTGTTCTATAAGTTTTTCGGAACGATGTTTTAATCTCGGATTATTATAATAATGAAAAATAAGAGTTTGAGCGATGTTATATGAGTTTGAATAATAGATTATGAATTTTCGTCGTGTCGGAAAATGCGTGGGATTAAAAGCCGGTTTCGCGATTTTCGTAAAACGCGTAAAGTTTATAGTTTTGGCCACAGAATTTGCAAACGAACTCCGATTGAGTTGATTATTGAACCATCGGACTTGTTTTTCCGAGAAGAACAACTTTTGTGTTGAATATTTTTCGAGAATCGCATCAAAAGGGCTCCGAAAATATCAAATTCCAGAAAGTTCCATGATAAGGGCCAAATAGCAAATTTACGGGGGCCTTTTTGATATTTTCCAGAGAATTATATAAGCCTCAAGTTTCCACAAATTGCAGAAAAGGCAAAACCAAACAAAACCTCATCCCCAAAAATTCGACCCATCATCTCCTTCTTGCGCCGGCCACCGTCGGCCAGCGCACCACCACCAAATTGACCAGCGGCCCACCCCCGACCTCCTGCTGCCGGCGGCCGGTCAAAGGACGCCAGAATCCGGCGTAATCACGTGAAGAAGCCGCTGCCTTGGCTGTCCCGATCCCGGCTCATCGCTTCGTTTCACGACTCGAGCCACCTGCCAAATCGAAGCCCTCGACAAGTACTATGAGATGGTGGTGACGGTTTTCCTGATCCGTGCTCGGTGGCATGCAAAATAAGAAAAGAACATTCTGATGAATAGTAGACCCATGATGAACAGTAGCTCCGATCAGAATTCCGATCGCACCAGCGCGTTCGTATGGCCGATGGGAGTCCGAATATGGCCTCGGAATTTCGATACGACTTTCCGTTCAAAATTCGTTATTTCAAAGTGTATCGATTTATATTTGGATGTTTCCGGTAGTTCCGTAGTTTAGCGAATTGCCTTGATATGAATTGAATATGATTTAATATGTTAAAACGATAAATGTGGTAGAATCCGGGGAGAAACGGAATAGATTAGATTGATCCAGTAGAATTAGCGAGTTTTCGGTAAAGCGGAGTTTCTCGCGTGACTGATCATAGATGACCGTAATTCTGATTATGACATAAATATGATATTGTGAGGATAATTGAGTAATTCCGGATTAGTTCGGAGGGATTCCGCAAATTTTACCGCAAACGCGTAAAATGAGAATCTAAGCCATATAGCTAGTTTAGAATAGTATATGAGCATATAGTCGAGTAATGAAGTTTGAACGGTAAAATCAGAAAGGATTTGAGTATTCCGAGAAAATCTGTAGTTCATTTTAGATGAGTAGAAAGTTCCGCAAATAGCGGTTCTGACAGATGTTGTGATTTATTTTGATAGATCGGGTTCAGGTTTGGAGTGTCCGCGAAGCCAGGTAAGTAACTCATGCTGTGAGTACTTGATAGATTTAATAGTGTTAGAAATAAGTAATATAACTTATTTGTATATAGTTACATAAATGAAACCTATATATATTTAGATACTCATATATATAAAGATGAATGTAGAGGAGATAAGCAGGTGTATTTATATACACATACAGATAAGAACAAGTAATCATAAGCAGATGTATGAGCAAGAGATAAGCATGAGTACATAGAAATATAGAGATACATATGTAGGTATAAACTAGTATGTATACTTAGATAAGAGCATATGTATAATATCATGAATATAATTTAATTAGACTTGGGTTTGGGAGATGTAGAAAACTACACCGTAGGGAATGAGACCAGTGACATGAATGAAAGTTTGTAATTTAGACATTATATAAGAATACTAGTATGCATGAGTAGTATATACATGGTATGTGAATATATGTAAGTTTATGATATGAGACTCTTGAGCACAAATTGAAGTCAGGAAATGGTAAATAAGTTTAAGAACTAAGAACTCGAAAACTCATATATGTTTGAAGTCTGACATAGTAGAAGAGTTTCGATCGCGTATGTATGAAAATAAATTATGCTTTATGTTGTTTGTGAGCCACTAGCAAGGTAAGTTATAGAGGTAAGCTAAGTTATGATGGTTGAATGTGTGCATGTATAGATAAATATAGATATGTATGGATGTAAGATAAATTTAGCATGTTTTGGTTTGAACAAGCATCCTGTTGATATTTGAGCATATAGTTTGAAAGATCATTATAGAGGAAGTCATGGCTAGAGTAGAGAGAAGCATGAGGAATGCATATATGCATGTGCATGTGTGTGTGTTTTTAAGTTTTCAGCAGTTGAGCAAACCATAACAATGTTTTCAACAATTTCAAATATTTTAAAGAGAGATTCAATATGCTTTGAAAAGTATCGTATTTCAGAAAATGTTTCTTTCTACAGTTTTGAGTTATAGATTATGGTTTTATGGTTTTCGGGGTATAAGGTAAAACCTCACCCCAGTATGTAACTTGAGATACAATTCGGAATTGACGGATATAGTGGCATGTGCACATGTTGAGGACTGGGGGGACGCTCTCAGATCCTCCAGACGGGCTAGGGGGACTACGAGACGTAACGCCCCTAGACCCCAGTTTGAGTTTGGGTGGTAGCATAGATCCGCACCCCTAGCTCCAGTTTGTGGCTTGGGGGACGGCGAGACGTAACGCCCCAAGACCACCAGTTTCAGGGCAAGTATGGCATGCTTTGGGGGACGGCGATACGTAACGCCCCAATGTCATGGGTTTACATATCTGACTCTAGGGCGTATGGGGGGGTGACGAGACGTAACGCCTCCATGCGTCAATTTTTCTACAGATACTCAGATACCAGTTTTCAGAAAGAAGTTTTGAAATATCAAGTTTTCAGAAAATAGTTTTCAGAGATATAGCTTTCAGTTCAAATATAGATTATAGTTTTAAACGCAGTTTCAGTTTTCTTTATAAACAAATCTTAGTTTTTAAGTGTAGTTTTCGGTCTTCAGTTACAGCTTTCAGAAAGAACTCTTTAGAAAAGAAAGTTTTTCAGAAGCACCAGTTTTATAAGAAATTCAGAATTTTAATACAGAAATTTATTTCCGAGTAATATTTTCGACCCAGTGTTCTGCATAAATGATTTTGTAAAATATGTTTTAAAAGGCATGGCAGATTGAAGTAAAGAATGATTTGAAATTCTGCATATAAATCATACATTCTAGTGAGTCATTTGAGATGCATATATTTGATGTGAATGCATTATAGCATTAGTATCCTTCGCATGTGAGTGCTTTAGAAAAGATTATAAAGTAATAGTTCATAAAGGCAAGACATGATTGCATCAAAAGATATGTATGGTTGTTATTGATGTGTGGCATGTTTATATAGAAGTAACATTTTGAAAAATTCTAATGCATGATAGCATGATCTTATTTAAAGGTATAAATAGTAATGATGATTATGAGTTGTATGTTTATTTAAAAGAGTATATCGAAATGATGTTAGTTCATAAGGAAATGGTAACATATACATGTAATCATGATTTGTGGTAGTGGATAAGGTAATTAACAGAAGTAAGATTTTAACATTACGATTTGACGATATTTCAAGACAATAAAAGAAAGAAAGCTATTATAAATGTGAAATCTAGATTAGCTCAGAGTATACAGAAAATGTAAAGAGAAGAACAGAGTAGCGCAGCGGAAGTGGAATGGATCTTAAACTGTTAGTATGTAAAGTAGAACTTGACGTATTTGATATGAATGATTAATACGGACGTTATTAATAGAAGTTAAGTATTTAGTGTGTGTTCAAATGAAAAGATTAATAGCAAATAATGCGGGGATAAATGGATATAAGTTATAAAGTTAATTTAGATTTGTTAATATTTGCATAGTTACTTACTGAGTCATTACGACTCACATCATTTCAGTTAGTTAGTTTTGCAGGTCAGTAGCAGTCTTTTAGAACCAGCAATTGTTCGGTGAAGACTTTGAAGATGGTGGATCGCCCCAGTCGTAGTCAAAAGGGTCCTGGGTCGAGTTATAGGTCCTCACAGCCCCTTTGTATGGCTTTTGTATTTATACCTCATTTGTATAAGTGATGTAATAGCTTAGTTATTATTTGAGTTCTGGCCGGAGGCCAAGAATTTGCAATTTGTTTATTGAGTTTAGGCATGAGGCCTTGTAAATGAATGCATTGATGTTGAGTCTCCGGCCTGAGGCCGAGATTGTTGTGTTTTTGTTGTATTTGGATGCTGGCTATAAGCCAGGTTGCATGATGTTCTACTTACATCATATCGAAATTTCGTTAGAATCAGAGGCTTATGGAGATGGATTTTCCTGTCTCCTGCAGGTAGCATCCTAGCCTAGGCGGGATGTTACATTTTCCCCTAAAGATAAACTGACCCGGACCAATGGTGAATTTGATGCTAACAATAGAAACAGCAAGACAATTAATGTCATTCAGTGTGTTGTTTGCTCTGCTAAATTGATAAGAATTTCCATATGTGAAATACCCAAGGATGCTTGAGACATCCTATAGACTGTGCATGAGGGCACACTGTTTGTTAAAAATAATAGACTTCAGGATCTTGCTATTAGATTTGAGGTCGCCAAAATGAAGGATGATGAGACATTTGATAATCTCTATATTAAAATTAACGATATCGTTAACTCAAGTTTTAACTTAGGCGAGACCATTCCTACCAGTAAGATAGTTAGGAAAATCCTTAAATCCCTACCTGACAAGTTTCTACCTAATATCACCGCCATCAAGGAAAGCAATGACCTTGATCACCTTAAACTAGAGGACATTTTATGTAAACTGCTAGTATATGAGAAGAAACTTCATGGGTATCAAAAGCTCAAAACTATAGCGATGAAGATCGTAAAGGAAGTTGTTCTTGATCCATTAGGTGATGATGATGATACCCTAACGGATCAAGATTTAGCCATGCTTGCAAAGAGATTTAAGAAATTTCTTAAGATTAAGAAGGTTGGACGTGATAGGGATATGGTAGATATGCCTAGAGATATTAGGTATAGAAAGAGAGAGTCTAGAGAGGATAGAGGTAGCAAACCCCGTGGTATTCAATGCCATGAGTGTGAAGGTTTTTGGCTCATTAAATCTGAGTGCCCCACTTACCTAAAATCTATGGGTAAGAAAGTCATGGCAGCCTCTCTTACTTATTCAGAATGTGGTTATACTTCTAATGAGTCTTCTAAGGATAAGAACAATTTTATGATCTCTGCTGCTAGTGTGACTGGTAAGAGAGAGGATAATGTTAGTGATGCTGATATGGAATTCTCTCACGATGAGTCAATTGATGAGAATAGTCTTCAGGTTGTCTACACTGAGCTTTTTAATAAGAGTCTAGCTATCAAGAATGCGAATATACAGGTCAATAAGAGGGTGAAAGAAGTAGAGCTGGACAAGAATGAAGCTCATGCTAAGTTTGAGCAAAGTCTTGTGATGATTGATGACCTTAAGGAGATGAATAAATGGCTAGTTGATAGAGTCCAAACTTTAGAAACTGAACTTGAAGATGCTAGAACCCAGTTGTCTGTATTTTCTAGTGGGAATAAAAAAATAGACCGCGTGTTAAGGATTAGTGTTGAGCCTCATTGCAATAAGGTACCATCATCAATAGTTGTGTTTATCCCTCCTAAACATGACTTAGGTAAGAAGCTTGTTGAGTGCAGTCATGTGATTCCTAATGATGTTTCTCGTCATGTGACCTAACCTCGATCTAGAGGTGTGGTGGGTAAACCTCGCTGTCATTCGAGGTTTGTGTCTGTATGCCACCATTGTGGCAAGGCATGACACATTAGGCCTAAGTGTTTTATGCTGCATAAATATAAGAAAATGCATAAGAGTTTGTCACATAGATTTGATTCCTCAAATCTAGTGTCTCAAGTTTATGCACTAACCAAACAAGCATAATTCCTTAGTGAGAAACTTGTTGTGTTAACTATGAATTCTCAAATGAAAGAGATTCCTAATATTATTTGGGTAAGAAAGTAATATGACTTCTCATCTACTTCTGAAAACCTTGATCCTAAAAGGCACGATGATAGTGCACTTCCCTGTAACTCTTCTTAGAAGTTGCATTTATCTTACCATTGCATGTGTGCGTGCGTGTGTTTGATGGTTTTGCATGTTTACTTTCTCTTCACTACATATGGGTGTATGTGTTATTCTTTGTTATTTATCCATTGATATATAAGATAGAAACCTGGACATAAATTTCATAGCCGATTCTGAATAGACGGTAGTATGATCTGCACTCGGGATACAACTCCATATACCATTGGATATTGACAAGCTGTTTTGTGTCTTTATAGTTTTTCTTGTATCTTAAAAATTTTAAAAAAAAAATCAACAAAAATATAAATTGAAAAAATGTCAAAAATATTTTTGAATTATGGATTGTTATAGCATGTTGCATGTGATCCTGGTATGTAGGAAATATGGTTATGTATATGTAATATGTTTTTATTTTTCTTGATGCTCTATGTGCATGAGCATGTGTGATAAAAAACCTTGATATATCTTTTGCTTGTATTTCACATACACGTTTTTATTTTTAACGAGGCTTTGTCGCATATATGAGTTTATGGACCGACAATCTAATCTCTACCACACTTTGCTCACTAAATAGTGTAACTTTTGACTAGATGACCTTTTGTTATCACCTTGTGAAAGAAAATAAAAATAATAATAATACGGTTTGCATGAGACTCAATAGCAAAAGAGCCAATGGGCCAAAATTTAAAAGATAAGGGCAAAAACCTTTCACTCAAAAGATTTTTTATTTATGAGCTCATCATATTTAGAAGAATAATAATATAACATGCAACCAATATTACTTCTTTTCAGGTCCTAATGGTGCTGGGTTTGAACACATATTTTATGGACTTGGTTTGTTAAGAGATGAGATTTCTTTGGTTGTGTCTCGCTCATAAAATAAGATTTTAAGCCTTGATTCATTATGTAAAAAATATTACTCAAGTACTTATTATGTTTTGGTGTATATGTCATATGCATACGTGTCATATTTAGTAAAATTTAAAGTGATGCATATTATTTCATGTCATAACGGTTGGGTATCATTGACTTACTTGAAGTGTTATTTTAGTCCGTTTTGAATTGTTTTTTACTCAGTGTGTGATTCATGTTATTGCATACCATTTCTTTTGCCGCATATTTTCTGAGTCTTTTTTTTACTTCCCTTGTGTTATTTTTACTACCTGAGTGAGCCTATTAATGGGGGGAGTTAATCCTATTTGCATATACTCTTGCATGTGCTGTTTATCATGGTATATTCATCTTTTGTCATTTCATGACAAAAATGGGGAGAGTAGTATATAAGAGAGCAGTAGTATATGGGAGTCGTAGTATATCCATTTGATATCTCTTTTTAAGAAGATTAAGATTAAGGAGAAGTATGATAACTAAAATCTATTTATACATCTATGAGTTTTATCGCCACTTTATCTGTAGTTTATAATTCCTGTACTTTTCACGGTATATTCTTATTTGTGGATGTTTCAGGTATGCAAGTTATTTGCTGAGGTGGCACTGATTTCAAGACTATTTTTTTATGTATTAGATTGAGCCTTATTGTAATAAGGCACCATCTTGATGGTTGACAATTGGCTATTTTTCTTTTTGGGTCTTTTACTATAATTTTTATATTAGGTAGTGTTTTATCACGGAATACCAAAGTGGCAGATTCTTAATTCCATTTTTATTGGCAATGTCCATAACAAAATAAGTTCAATAGAATTGTAATAAGTCTTGAAGAACTTTGAGCAATTAGACTGGTATTTGGTAAAATTGGAGCAATTTCATTAGTGCTGCGTTCGTATAGACGTTCGAACGAGTGGAGTTAGTGTCGAGTTCGCTGTTGGGTTCGAACGAAATATTTCAGAAAGAAAACGTTTGAGGTGTGTTCGAGTAAGGATTCGAACAAAACATTCTAGAGAATAAAAGTTCATGGTGCGTTCGAGTAAGGATTCGAACAAAACATTCTAGAGAATAAAAGTTCATGGTGCGTTCGAGTAAGCGTTCAAATGAACCTTTCCAGAGAGCATGCGTTCGTGGTGCGTTTGAGTGGCGTTCGAACACTTTTACAAAACTGAGTTATTTTGAGACGTGTTTTTAACTAATTTGGTATTGGGAAGCCTTTTTTAAAAACCTACCTATATAAAGAATATATAGCCACCTTCCCCGGTGGTTGAAAACATATTCTTCTGAGCCGCAAAACCTTCACAACTTTCAACCTACTTGTTCATCACATTGAAGACTTCTTTGAATCTCTTGCCTCTATTTTTCCTGGTGATATAGAACTTTGATAAACCATCAAAACAAACAACCCAACTTTCTAACTCTTCAGAGTTCTCTAGGAGGAAGATTGGCAGTCGGAGTTCCGGCGTTCAGAGCTGCAGAGTTGATTCACTCAGATACTTCAGAGGTTCTGAAAAAAACCGTGGGATACGGGCTTGAGGAATTCCTTGAGTTCTTGAAATCTATAGGTACTAGAGTCGGTGGAGTTTCCGCCATAAGTCTTTTACTATCGCTTTAAGTTTTCTCTTATATAGTGGATTTGGACTGATAGCCGAGATACCCGGAGTGATTTTTTTACTCGCACGTGTTTTCCACTTCGTCACCAAAATATATTGATTTTTTGTGGGATTGCTTTTAATATTCTGCATTATATTATAATTGATTAATATTAAGGGTGTTTGTTGATATTCCATAGTAATAGTAATTAGGATTTGTCTAATTATTGTGATAATTCCGCATATTGTTAGAACCTTGGATAAAATACGATTTTTCACCTGTTTCTAATGGGTTAAGGATTTGGCGTCGGTTCTTATGTAACAGTAGAAATGGGTTCAAATTTCCAACTTCCCACAGGAAAATTAGGGCTAAATATGAGATTTAGGGTTGTGAAATAATGTTTGACCACTGAAATTATGGTTCATTGTTTAGAAAATAAAAATTAGGAAATGTTGAGAAATTGGGGGAAAACTAGTTGAGGTGAATTTTATTAATAGGTCCTTTCTAGAGAAAAATTATATCGTTTTGCATTAGTGACATAATAATAAAAAAAAATATATTTACATTCGCCTAGTGTTACCGAACCGAGACTTGAGACTTTTGGAGATTCAAGTATTGTGAATCATTTTTTTTTATTTTTTTCATATATTTTAGTGTCACTATTTTTTTAATATTTTTTATTGATTCCTTAGTGTCAGTAAGTTATGATACATTATTGTCAATAATTATTGATACCCCATTTGACGTTAAAAATTCTTGAAAAACTTATCTCATTATCGATACACAAGTTTCCATTATTTATCTTGTAAAATATGTTTTAGTGATAAATTAGTTCATGACTATATAAAATTTAGATAGACATTATGCGACTAATTAATTAGTCCCAGAAGTGTACATTCAGTGACTAATATTGTACCTTCATTTCTAGACCATCAATTTTATTCGGCTTCCGTGACTACAGTTTATATCGTAACACTCATTTTGAGGCTACTTCTTGTTAGTCACAAGATCATTCTACGACCAATATTGTATGTCTAATATATAACTAAAACAATGTAATTGCATAATGTTATTATGACTAAAGTTTATAAGTTTCAATGATTAAATTAGTCACAAAATATAATATTTCTTATTGTTTGCGCGATTTTTGTACGCGAAGAAGAAAGAGAAACGTGTAAGGTTCAAACCTCTTGAAACAAAGTCTCAGCAATGGGTGTTTGATTAAGTGAATAAGCCTCCAAGGGGTGCAAGCACACAAATTACAGTCCTAAAAGTTATATAACTAAAAGATAAAAAAAATGTTCGTTTGAGTCTTCATTTGATCGGGGGTTTCTTCTCTCTGTCCGAGTGAGCTTTTATAGTGAAACTTGTAAACTGCTTGGGCGGTCTCAGTATCTCCCTTCAGCTGCCGGATCGTGCCTTCAACTGTTGGGCTGTGCGTCTCAACTGCTTGATCGTGGGTTGAGTTTTTATAGTGAAACTTGTAAACCGCTTGGGCAGTCCCAGTATCTCCGTGCAGCTGCCGGATCGTGCCTGTAACAGTTGAGCTGCGTGTCTCAACTGCTCGGTTGTGGAGGGAAAACCGTCCAACTGTTGCGATTGTGGAAGCAACTGCATCATGCATTTTCGTCCTAACCGCTACTTCGGTCGTCTTGACTCTTCGTCGCTCTTCGCTCTATCGTCATTCCTCCCATTCGTTCTTCCCTTCGTCTTAGGGCGATTTCGTTCCAGGGTGACTAGAATTTCCTCCGTCAATAATTGTCCCCCAAATTTACCTTGATTGAACCGGACGTGAAGATCGAGGTAAATTTTTTGGTCTTCCATCGACGAAAAGGCGTATAGATCGGAAGGAGGAGAACACTTTTGTTTTCCCTGGGACTCCAGTTCCTTGCTGACGTAAGTGATGCGTTTTTCATGCTCGCTCCCCAGATTTACCTCGTCCAATGCATCTTGTCCTCTTGAGATATTTTTCTTTCGTCGTCCATTCAGAGCGTATTTTTCTTCTTCCATTGATTCACCTCCTTCTATCAAGCAGTCCAATCCACATAGTTCTTTTATTTTGTCTTCCGTCTGATGCGCCAGTAGTTTGCCTCTTAAAGCCGAAATCGCGGCATGTGCTTCGGCCTCATTTTTTTGCTCTGCTATATAGGCCATTAAACTGGCCTTGGAGGCCGCAAGGGCGATTTGCTCCTTATCCTGCTTGTTCTTCATTTAAATTGTTGTGCGTTGGCTCTCCAAAAACCACTGTGGTTGGTCTCGTCTGTGCGAACAAATCATTCAGCAGTCCCGCGGGGTACGGCTCATCATTTTGAGTCACAATGGTCGGGTTTTCCCCTTCATTTAGAACTCTGGTCGGCCCATAATTCCCTTCGTACATGAAGTACTCGGTCGAATTTGTCTCTACAGCGAAAGGCTTGTTGTCGGCATGCACTATCTCCACCTCGTCCCTCTGGTTCCAGAAAACTAGGCATTGATGAAGGGACGAAGGAATGCATCGGCTGCCGTGTATCCAGTCTCGTCCTAAAAGCATATTGTATATCGTCGGCCCATCTATGACAAAAAATACTACTGTTTTCGTAATACTTCCCACTTGCAAGTCCAAAGGAATAACCCCTTTGGCCATCGTCGCCCCTCCATTAAAGCCGGTAAGAACCACTTCCGTAGGGAGGAGGTCTTCTTCTGACTTTGCCAAGCGTCCTAGCATCCTAACTGGTATTGCATTAATGGCCGCCCCTTTATCAATCAACACTTTGGTGATAGGTATCCCATTAGCCTTTGCTTTCACGTACAGCAGCCACAGATGCTTTGTCATTTGTGGTAATGGCTTTTGGAATATCACCTTCCCTGACAGACCTATCTCCATTGCTTTATCGCCCTCATTGTTAGCTTGAGGTGATTTCTCTTCTATGTCCCATCTAGATGGTAGCAACGTGGCTGGTGCACCTTGAGAGACGTTATTGACGGCCAATCTCCGTTTTTCAGCTCTGGTGACGGTCCGTTTTACCTTAGGTGTCCCATACAAAACGAGGAATGGATATCATCCCAAATCTTCTTCTAACGTCCCGACTGCAGGATTGCCGGCCTCATACAATTCTTTGAGAAGCCGATTTTATGAAATTCCCTTTTTCGTTGCTTCGGTTTTGATGTCTATCTCTTCTTCTATGTCAGTCATTTCCTCAACCGAAGCCTCTCTATCTATTATTGAGAGCGCTGTGAATTTGGTTTCTTTGCCCTCATAGACGTCTTCGCTTGTTCCAGCTTCTCCGCTGTTATCCCCCTTGAATTTCACGGGCAATAAGTAATGGTTGGCCACAACCGGTGGCATACTACCGAACTGAATGACGATAGGAGGTTCTTCATCGTCTGTTTCATCCCGCTTTTGCCTATCAAACTTGGTGCGTTCATCGCCGCTCGTCACTGCTTTTTTGCTGTCTTCTGATTTCTCCATGATGCGAGGGCTACGATCCGTGGTGGCCTTTGCTTCGCCTTGTTGGCGCATCATCCGGCCATAGTTTCTTTGATGTAACCTTAACTGTGTCCTCGTCATTTCATCCACGGGGGAATAATTCCTGCCTGGACGCTGTCCTGACAGTGGCCTTCGGTATGAATGCCATATTTTGGGCCGATGAATTTTCGGCCTAATCGTTCTTACGTTTTGGACGAAATTTGAATTTTCCCCCATAGAATCTTGGGGCGAAAGTCCGTGTCTGCCATGCTGCTGACTCTTTCTTCACGGCCTTTCACAAGTCTCTTCTAACTCCCTCATCCATTCTATATTGTTCTTGCATCGAATACAAACATTCGGCCGTTCTCCGTGCTCTGAAGGTGCCCTAATCCTCTCTAGAGCGCTTGGACGATGATGGTGATGTCCTTCGTCTAGAACTAATTTGACCTTCGGCAGATTCATCTTGGCAAGGTCTGGGTTGATCATGTTCAATTCCACCGATTTTGGAAAAAGGTTGTTATCCACTGCCATCTTTTTCTCGAACGTAATTCGTCCAGATTCTATGGCATCCTGTAAAACATTTCGAAAAACAAGACAATTATTAGTTGTATGAGACCATGCATTGTGCCACTTATAATATTTTTTACTACAGATTTGTTCGGCTGTTGGCAACGTATGTCGATCGCTCAAACTAATTTGTTTATCTTTATACAACTGGTCGAATATGGCATCCACTTTAGTGATATCAAAAGAGAAGTTCCTACTCTTTTTATCGTTCTTTTCATTGGCTAGGGGCTCCGCCCACGTCTTACAAATGTAAGGCTTCCCTTAACCAATTCGGCCAAACATAAGTCGGCCGATTCGACGTCTACTTCGCCCATCTCATAATCAATGTTTCTATAGTACGTCCCTTTACTCGAATATTTTATTTGCTCATCTTCTCGTAATAACCGTTCATAACGCACCACACTAGTGGTGAGTTGGCAAAGGTCCCAAAATTCACGATCCTGAAATTTATTTTTTAGATCGAGATTGAGGCAACCTTGAGCGATTCTCACAAATTCCTTTTCGGGCAGAGGTACGTAACATCGGCCTCGGGCTACCTTAAACCGTTGCAAAAATGTCTCGGCCCACTCTCCTGGCAATTGTCTTAGGTTTGCCAAATCGGCCAAGGCTACTTCAGATTCGGCCTTGTAAATTTGCGCATGGAACAATTATTCCATTTGCTGCCAACTTTCTACCGAATTAGCCGGAAAATTGACATACCATGAGAAATCTACTCCTGACAATGAGCCGTGAAATAACCTCAATTATTGGAAATCATTGACTTCCCCACACTGAAGGGTAAATCGCTCTATGTGTTCCATGGTAGAAACCTCCCCAGACCCCGTAAATAGGGAAAAGTCTGGTATCTTGTAGTTTCGAGGCCACAGATAAGCCACATCGATCCAATCAGGATACGGCTTCCGATATCTTGGCCGAATTGGCCGTATGCCTAGACCGAATTGGTATTGAAGGATCTCGGTCATTTTTTCCCTTAATATATCGTTGCCATTAAATGGCACGACTATGGGCGGCGGCTGCGGTCCTCTTAAAAGTGGGACATAATCGTGATTCTGCCCCTGAGAAGCCTGGATGCCTTGAGGCAACACCACTTCATGTTGTGCCATGCTTGGCCCTTGGTGCATATTTGGCCCTAATTGTGGGCCATTGCCCCCAGGTCTTATTCCTCCCCTGAGAACCGTAGGGATGTTGGTCCCTTGCGCAGGAACATTACTAGGACCAGCTTCCTGAATGCTCGGTGCAGGGAGGGGCGTGTTCCACGGCAGCGCCGTCCCGTCGTTCACACATTTGGCCATTAATTCATTTAACGAGCTTAGATGTTTGGCCATGTTTTCGTAATGTGAGTTGCTAATTGATACGAATTCGTCTATGACATGCGCATTTTGAAGCCTAACATGTTCGACAACATCATGCGTGAATTCACCGAACAACGCGCGTACCGCGTTAGGGCCAAGATCCCTCATAGGTTCGTATCGACTAGCATCTGCAAGACCCTCGAAATGACCGACTACGGCTGGAACGTGGGGCTAGTTGGTTTGCTCCAGTCCTCCTTTCTCCGTGCTCGAGCCAGTTTGAGCGTTTCTTTTCGGAGGTATCTCCAATATTTACACCAATTCTCCCACTGTGGTCGCCAAAAACTGTTTGCGCGATTTTTATGCGCGAAGAAGAAAGAGAAACGTGTAAGGTTCAAACCTCTTGAGACAAAGTCCCAGTAAGGGGTGTTTGATTAAGTGAATAAGCCTCAAAGGGGCGCAAGCACACAAATTACAGTCCTAAAAGTTATATAAACTAAAAGATAAAAAAAATGCTCGTTTGAGTCTTCATTTGATCGAGGGTTTATTCTCTCTGTCCGAATGAGCTTTTATAGTGAAACTTGTAAACTGCTTGGGCGGTCCCAGTATCTCACTGTAGCTGTCGAATCATGCCTTCAACTGTTGGGATGTGCGTCTCAACTGCTTGATCGTGGGTTGAGATTTTATAGTGAAACTTGTAAACCGCTTGGGCGGTCCCAGTATCTCCCTGCAGCTGCCAGATCGTGCCTGTAACCGTTGAACTGCGTGTCTCAAATGCTCGATTGTGGAGGGAAAACTGTCCAACTATTGTGATTGTGGAAGCAACTGCATCATGCATTTTCATCCTAACCGCTACTTCGGTCATCTCTACTCTTCGTCGCTCTTCACTCTATCGTCCTTCCTCCCTTCGTTCTTCCCTTCGTTTTAGGGCGATTTCGTTCCAGGGTGACTAGAATTTCCTCCGTCAACACTTATATTGACCTTAGAGTCGGTTTAGGAACCATCACTTTGGCGAGAGACTATCACACTTTCAAGTATTTGTAGGAAGGTACGTGACATTTCCATAATTTATATGGTGTCATTGTCCAATCTTTTGTGAGATAGCTTGTTTAGAACATAGTTGGCGGAAAGCAAGACCCCCCCACAAGTCCCGGGGTAAACCAGAACTTGTCAACATGACATTCATCATTTCTTTCAAAGTTCGATTTTTGCGTTCTGCAATCTCATTTTATTGAGGCGAACATATTCACCTCACATATCACTCCTGATTCTTTTGATTTTCTTGCCAAGTTGATTTTCATCTTCATTCTTATAGTATATAAAGCTCTCAATAGCTTCATCTTTATTCCTCAGTAAATTCACATAGCAGGATTTATCATCGATAAAAGTGACAAAGTACTTTTACCATCAGTTGTACGAGCCAAATTTGGACTAAAGACCCACATGTCATTATATCTCAAGCCCACGTGTCAAACAAAGCTCAATTAGCATAACACCCCCAACAGCCTTCGACCTACGCATGTGATTCCTTCACAGGGCCCATGAGCCCATACACCCCAAGGGAAGAGCCCATACGGCCTAAAGGCTTCTAAGAGCCCATACGACTTGTAAGAGTTTCAGTAAAATCCTAATCATGTTACTTGATGTCTCGTTTGATATTATCGGGCCAGTCTACACCCTAGTTCATTCTTAATAAGGAAACTAAGTCTTTGGATTGAGGCAAACTACCTAAAAAACGAGGTGGTATGATCCAAGTACCAAAGGGATTACACCTAATCTCGATTATCTAGGCACTCCCAATTCAACCCTGATTTAACTACCTTTTTTTTTCTTAAATAGGCTTGGAATTTAACTCTTCCAAGGAAACCTAATCCGAATTGGGGGCTACTTCACAGCCTATAAAGGAGAAGGGGTTTAAGGATTGATTCATTCAAGCTTGGCACTCACACTCAAGTACTCAAAGCATACAATACCTATAAACAATAGCCTACTGCCCTCACGAAAATCAACCTACATAGGTCAAGGTAACCTTAAACCTTATTCTTTCTTTTTCTTTCCACTCGTCTACATCACTAACTTGAGCGTCAGAGTTCCTACAACATCTACTACACCGGTGGGTAGATACTCTGCGCCCATTTTGCCTTTATGTTGTAAGATTAATAGTGCCATATTATAAAAATTCTTGATTATAGGCCGAATGCGAAATTCAGTATCTATAATTTAGCGCCCACTATGGGGCTCCGATGATTCATAGCAAGCAAAGACCTCTCAGTCAACGATCTACACAACACATCTTCACACATAGCTTTTGGCAGCGAATGCATACCAAACTCCATGGCTGGACATTTGGACACTCTTCAAGAACGATTGTGAGCACTAGAGGAGAACCTCGAAATGCGGAGCACCAACACAAGCCTCCAGAAGCAATTGGAGTATATGGCCTCGCCCTCTCAACGACGAGGAACTCAAGACCACTCCAGCGGCTCTGTCTTTCAAACCAACCTCTTAGGGACATTCAACGACGTGGCTGTCAACGATGTACCACCAGACAACTATCCTTATAGCCGCCAGACATCTTGCCATATCTCTCATACGGACCCAACACAACAAGTCGCCTCCACCATGCGTAAAATGATGGAGGAGTTCAAAGATGTGATTCTCTCCAATCTACCGAGGGTAGGACTACCAGTAAAAAAGAGTCGGGTATGAATAATTTTGGACACTATTTTCATGGAAACCATCACTTCCGTAGAACTCTCATAGAAGTTCAGGCCCCCTGACATTAGGCTCTTTAACAGATCCATTGAACGCAGAAGTTCAGCCCCCTAACATTGGCCTTCGCTTCCAAAACTTCGGTAGAAATTGGGGTATCAGACTCAACTTCTCGACCCCACGCTACCGACAAGCTAACAATCAAGTTGAATCTCTTAACAAAACCATTATCAGCACACTAAAGAAACGACTGGAGAAAGCTAAATGGGCATGGGCAGATGAACTCCCATGAGTGTTATGGACTAACTGAACGACAGTTCACTCGTCGACTGGCAAAAAACCATTCTCACTAGCATTTGGAACTGATACAATTATTCTGTTGGGGTTTTAGGCAATAAGTACGGGTAACGCAGTGGAACACGGGAAAATCAAATTTTTCGATTTCTTTTATATTTTCTTCAGTAATTACTCAATACTCAACAAAATAAATTTTTACCCAAAAATTCAGAATTTTTCAATACTGCTGAAAGATCCCTAAAACTTTACATTTTGATCATTTTAGTCTCTAAATTGTCAATTATAATTTTGAGTGATTCCAAATCAATACCAAAATGATTTTAACATGTCATACACATCAAAATACATTAGCAACCGAAAATACCCTATTTTCTTCAATATTGTCGAGAAGCCCTTATAGTTTCAATTTTGTGCATTTTAGTCCAATCTTGTTCAAAACAAGTCAAGATCAAATCCAATCAACAACAAATTAAATGTACATCATATATACATCATTACACAACACATATATGGAAAGCCCCAAATTTGGAAAGGGTATAAACCCTAATTTTATAAATTTAACAAATTGAACAAATTACTCCAAATTTATGCAATCCAACACTTTAATCCAATCTCTATAACACCAAACAAGTCTCACCACTTTGAAACAACTCAAGAACAATTCTAGGTCATCATTGAGTGGCCTAATAATTCTAGAATGGTGATGAATACTAAAAAGTACATATTTATTAGACGATAAGTTAATCATTTTACACTTATAGTTTCACTAATCCCCTTGAATTGACACATTTGTGAAATAATATTTTAAAATTATGCTTTGAGTGCTTTTACTGTGTTATTTTATATTTTTTTCAGGAAAATTACTGCTCGGAAGCTCAACAGGACAAACCAGACTTGAAAAAGCAAAAAACAGAAATTATACTGTCACGTCGCGACGCGTGGAACCTTTGCGTCGCGACGCGCCTAATAAAACAAAGACACCGCCGCTTCGCCATTCTCTGACACGTGTCCCCAATGTGGCTTCACCATTCTCTGACATGTGTCCCCAACGTGGCTTCACCATTCTTTGACACGTGTCCACAACATGCATTCGCTGGTCTGGGTGGCCAAGTTGCCTATAAATAGGAGCGTCCGACATTAGAAATTTTTATACTTTCTTTCCTGATTCCTCTCTAAATCTTGGAGAGAGAGTGTCTTGTTTGTTTATTTACTTAAAGCTTTTTGTAATGTCTTTTTCTTTTAGTAATAAAAGTACAAGTATGTTTTATTACAAAATGAGTAGCTAATTTCTTTTATGTTGGGGGTAAGGGTGAAACTTTTATAATGAAAACATAGATTAAACTCGCTTCTATTATAATAAATAAATTGAAATCTAATGATTAAAATTTGATTTAAATCTAGATTAATTATTGACAATATGTCTACCGCCTTTATGGCTGGTTTTATCTTTCTACCGCCTTTATGGCTGGTTTTATCTGTCTACTGCCTTTATGGCTGGTTCTTATCTTTCTTCCACCTTTATGGCTGGTTTTATCTTTCTACCGCCTTTATGGCTGGTTTTATATGATTTTGGCATCATTAAGTACCTTGGTAGGACTTGTTATAGACAAACGGTATCACCGCCTTTATGGTTGGTTTTATGTTTTTGGCATGCTTAGTACCTTGGTAGGATTAATTATTGACAGAAATGATTACCGCCTTTATGGCTGGTTCTTTTTATTGGCATAATTAATTCCTGAAATAAATTAAGTGGGTAACAATGACAATTTGTAAATTGTAATAAAACGAGATTTCTAAATGTTTAAAAGACTAAAAATGCATCCCCTAACTCCAACATTTCTTTCCATTATTATAATTCAATCTAAAAGTTCCCAACTACTTCAACAAATCAAACTTTTCTTTTCCGCATTATTCTTTATTATATTTTGCTAAATCTCTTCTCTGTGGATCGACCCCGGACTCACCGGGTTATTTTATTACTTCGACACTCTTATACTTGGGAGTAAAAGATGACTTTTCGAGCGTGTCAAGTTTTTGGCGCCGTTGCCGGGGAAGTATTATTTAGTAGATAGAATAATTACTAATTTCTTTTTTCTCTATTTTTCTTTTCTTTATTTCGTATTTTGTTTTTATTTAATTTCTACATCTTATCTTCTTCTTCTTTTCTTTTATTTTTGTGGATCCAAACTGTTCTGATTAATCCTTGATGAACCTTGAACCTAGAAATCCCACATATAGACATACCTTGTTTTTAATTTTTCTTGGTTAAGGAAACAGAAAAATCAACTTAAAAAGTGTTTATTTTTCATTAAGGAATTTTTTGAACCATCCTAGAGATGCTCTCATAAAGCTTCACGAAAACATAATTCAAGACATTGAGAAAAATGAACGAGAAATTCAATTGAGATCGGAATTAATAAGGGTTAGATGATGTTTTTAGATCTAAATCACTGCATCTGTATTCCCTTTATTTGTTCTTTTTATTTTTTTTATTTTTTTGTTAGTTTTTAAGCTTTTTACTTGCAATTTCATATTTTTGCATATAGTTTGTCTTTAAGTTGCATGAAACACTGGTCTCGAACATCTAGCGTCAGATTAAAAAGAGAGTCTTCTTCACATCTATTGTTTGTCAGAATGGCTGAAAACCAAATTGAAAATCCACCTGCCGAAGTTGAAAACCCAGTTAATCAGGAAGAAAACGAGTCTCAGCATGGAGATCCTAATCACCCTAGGACACTCAGACAATTCATGAATCCCACTAGGTCAGGATCACCATCTTGCATTGTTTTTCCACCAGAAGCAGCACGTTCCAATTTTAAGTCAAGTGTCATCAATCTTTTACCCACATTCTATGGTGTAGAATCACAAAACCCTTATCAGCACCTAAGAGAGTTTGAAGAATTATGTAACACTTGCACAGACCAAAATTGTAGCATGAATATAATTCGGTTAAAATTTTTTCCCTTTTCTTTAAAGGATAAAGCTAAAATTTGGCTACAAAACCTTAGGTCAGGATTTATTAGAACATGGGATGATTTACAAGAGCAGTTTTTTAAAAAGTTCTTTCCTCCTCACAGGAAAAATTCCTTTAAGAGAAGAATTACAATATTCACACAAGAGTCGGGGGAAACACTTTACCAATGTTGGGAGAGGTATAAAGAGATGTTAAATATTTGTCCACATCATGGGTTTGAAACATGGAGATTAGTTGCCCAATTCTACGAGGGTTTAACACCCCAAGGTAGACAAGTAGTAGAGATGATGTGTAATGGTGAGTTCAGGGACAAAGATCCCGAAGATGCACTAGATTACATAGAGCACATAACGGAGAAAACACAAAAATTAGACACAATTGGTACTTATGAGTCATCTGTTAAACCACAGCCATCTGGTAGAGGTATGTTTAACCTTAGAGAAAACCATGACCTTGCTGCCAAGTATGCATTCCTGTCTAAAAAATTGAGGCTTTAGAAACAAGGAAGAGTGATCATTTCAAGTCAGTCCAGGAAGTCATATGTCATATTTGTAGTTCAAATGAACATGTCACAGAAGTTTGCCCGTCCTTACCAGCCTTTAAAGAATGTCTCCATGACCAAGTCAGTTCCATAAACACATTCAATAAACCAAATCCAAACCCATACTCACAGACCTATAATTCTGGTTGGAGAAACCATCCAAACTTTAATTAGAGGAATGATAACCAAGCACAACCTTCACACCAACCTCCCCAGGTATACCAGAATTTCTAAAATTCCCAGAATTATGCACCATATGTCCCACCACCTAGGAAAACTATTGAAGATAACTTGAGTGCATTCATGGAAAAATAAGAAACCATCAATAACCAAAATACACAAATGATGAATGATTTGAAAGAAAATTTGATAAAATCACATCTACTTTGGCCATTAAAGAGAAAGGTAAGTTTCCTGCACAACCTCAATCAAATCCCAAAAGTCATCAAAACCCTCATGAGGGTAGTTCTGGAAATCAACACTTAGACCAAGTCAAATCTGGTATTACTCTTTGCAGTGGTAAGAACATCCATAGACCTATTCCTGAACCTCGCGAAACTGAGAATAAATCAGAATCAGAGGGTAAGGAATGTGTTGATGAGCCATTACCCGTCATCGATAATAACGGTTTTTCTCATGCCATCCAGAAATTTAACCATTCCCCAGAAATTTATGAAATATTCAAACATGTAAAGGTCAATATCTCATTGTTAGATGCCATCCAACAGATACCATCTTATACCAAATTTCTGAAAGATCTGTGCACCGTTAAAAGAAAACACTAGGTAAGAAAGAAAGCTTTTCTAGCTGAACAGGTAAGTTCCATTCTCTCAACCAATAATGCATTAAAATACAAAGACCCCGGTTGTCCAACTATTTCTTGTATTATTGGAAATCAAAACATTGAACATGTTTTACTTGATCTTGAAGCTAGTGTAAATTTACTTCCATTTTCGGTTTACCAACAACTAAATATCGGTGAAATGAAACCAACCTCGACTACTCTTTTACTTGCCGATAGATCAGTTAAGGTACCAAAAGGAATTGTGGAAGATGTGTTATTACAAATCGATAAATTCGTATATCCTGTGGATTTTATTATTTTAGAAACACAACCTGTGGCAGACAGTTATAAGCCAATCCTTGTAATACTTGGTCGCCCCATTTTAGCGACAGCTAACGCTTTAATTAATTGCAGGAATGGAATCATGAATCTTTCTTTTGGCAACATGACATTAGAGCTAAATATTTTTAACTAAAGCTAAAGCCTTTCATGATAGTCGAATTTCACGAAAAATATTTGAAGTTGGTCAAAAAGTTTTGCTTTATAATTCTCGTCTTCATTTATTTCCTGGAAAGTTAAAGTCCAAATGGAGTGGCCCATTTATTGTGAAATATGTTTATCCTTATGGGGAAATTGACATTGCGAATCCTAGGGATGGTGATATATTTAAAGTAAATGGACAGCATCTGAAACCTTTTTTGGAGTGCTCAAAATTTCAAGAAACTTTTTTCCTGTCAGATCCAATATACCTTGATTGATGTAGTTTCTTTCATGTTCTGTTTAATATTTCTGTAATTTCCATTTTTCTTAGTTTTGCAGTGTTCTTGTTCTTTTATTTTATCTCACACCCCAGTAAAGCAACGAATAACGGTACTCTGTGACTCAAAGTCGGTTATTTCAGTTTCCTAAAAATATTGATACCCTATAAACTAAGGCATGGAGGCAACTCTCGCAAACCTCCACAAATATTTTCCTGAACTTCCTCAAAATGCTCTGGCAAAAATTTACAAAGCCCACATAGAAAGAATGACAATTTTTTTGATTCATGGTATTCTTAGTGACATTCGTTGGGTAATTGAAGCAAGAGTTCGTTTGGCAGGTGAGTCACCTGACTCCTTCATTCCTTACATGTCTGGTTCAAGGAAAAACACCTATTGTAAAAAATGAAGAACTAAACAAATGGGTGTTTGTTATAAATGTGCACGATGTACATGCAACACTCGTTGTCGTTCTTTAGGAATGGTGTCTGATAATCGCGAGGATAAAATACAATTCATTAGGGATGGACTGAGTAATGAGCCTTTTGATGATATATCATTGACTTTTGAGACGCATCCTAGTGGATATGTTCATCGTGAAATTCTCAGATTACACAAACAATTTCATAAAGAAAGACAACCATACAGTCTTGGGAATCTTACTTTAAAAGACCGTGTTTGCCAATTTATAAGAAAATTGGATGGGAAGCCTATCCCCGACCCATAGACGGCATTCAAGTCGTTACTGGACGTAAAACCAGAGGAAGATGTGAGCCAAAATCACAAATACCAGTATATATTATTGCACTGATTTCTTTTACTTTAAATTACTGTTTTCCTTTACTTTTTACCGACAGTATCTAGCCTTTTTTATCACGATCTATTTTCATAGTAATTGTCATTTTGCATATATTAGTGCATCTATCACTCACCCTTTTCAGGATCTATAAATTCAGCTCATCACTTCTCTCTTTTCAACACATCTAGCTAATGGAGATAGGACAAATGAAGACAACTTCAAAACGACGATTCACTAATATCTGTGTTTTTTATGGAACTAGCTCAGGAACTAAACCGGAATTTGTTGAGGGAATAAGAGAATTGGGTAGAGTTATGGCAAACAGAAATATGCACTTAATATATGGCGGTGACAATTTTGGATTGATGGGGTGTATTTCAAAAGCTGTACAAGAAGGTGGGAGTCAAGTTTTGGGGATCATCCCAAAACCTTAACAGAAAGCCACATCATCGGAAAATCAAATAAAGAAAAATGTATTGTCTCAGGTATGTCTGAAAGACTCACTGAAATGATCAATCATGCTGATGCTTTCATTACTTTACTAGGTAGGCTCAGAACGTTGGAAGAAATATTCATTGTTGCGTCATGGGCAAACTTGAATATTCACCAAAAACCTATTGGGCTGTTTAATGTTAATGGATTTAAGAGATATCTTCCTAACTGCACGAACAGCTAATGATTTAATTGACCAACTCTTAGCTTATGAACCAAAAATCGACCATATTCTTTCCAAGTTGAACTGGTCTGGTAACTATCGTGGCAAAAAGCGCAAAGTAAACATGGACTTTAATATGTAATCTTTAGTTATAACTGTCAATTCCACAATAACCAGGTGATATCTTCTAAACTCTTTCTTTCTTTCTTTAAACATTGGGGACAATGTCTCATTTTGGTTAGGGGGAGAGGATAGTTTACGAAATAATTTTCAAATTTATGTATGTTAGTTTTTACTTTGTTGTTATTTTGTGTGTAAAAATATATATATCCATATATATATATATATACACACAAACTAACAACAAATTTATTTTTGTAAACCAAGTGGAATTGTTGTTCGGAGGTGGCTGTGTAAGGAGTTTTCACTCCTGAGACGCATCTCAATATAATTCGTAACAAGTTATTTATCGTTCCTTTCTTTTTGAATCATTTAAATTTGTGAATTCTTCATAACATTGATTAAATTTGATCTTTATATGCTCGTCTGGCAGATATTATCAACAACATGGTAACATATGACCATGGGTAGCAAGTGAAAATTCTGTAATATTCAGTTCTCTAATTTGTTGGAGGTAACACCTAAAAGCACTGAAATTTTTATTATTATGCGCAAAAAAATAAGTTTGAATAAAGCTCGTTTTCGTAGCCTTTTTAACCCGAGCAATTAAGTTCGAATGGGTGTTTTAACACTTAGTACTCTAAGGCCAACTGGTCTGGGAATTACTGCCCCAAAGCTCGTTACAAGGGTTAAAAAGAAAGCTTAAGGGAATCAGACACTGTTATCTGAGATCCGAGCAATTAAGCCCGTATGGGTGTCTTAACACCTAGTGCCCTAAAACTAACTGGTTTGGGAGTCACTGGCCTAATATTCGATACATGGATTGAAGATATATTTTAGACAATGTTTATCTGAGATCCGAGCAATTAAGCCCGTATGGGTGTCTTAACATTTAGTGCCCTAAAACCGACTGGTTTGGGAGTCACTGGCCCAACGTTCGATACATGGATTTAGATATATTTTAGACATTGTTTATCTGAGATCCGAGCAATTAAGCCCGTATGGGTGTCTTAACATCTAGTGCCCTAAAACCAACTGATTTGGGAGTCACTGGCCCAAAGTTTGATACATGGATTGAAGATATGTTTATAAATAAACTTTCATTGCCAAAAATGTGTAAACTCTAAAATAATTTTAGAACAAAAATATTACTCTCTTTTCAACAAATACCTGTGATATTATGGGCATAATATATTGATTAATACCTTATTTTATGAGTATATGGAAGAATGGTAAAAAATATAGGAGAAGTCATTTATTTGATCATTCAGAAAGAAAGAAAACAATTGTTGACTTAGATAAGAATTTTCTTTTAGATTCTGCTTGAATTACTAAGGACTAGTAATAAGCTGGTTGGGGGTGTGATGAATACTAAAAAGTGCATATTTATTAGACGATAAGTTAATCATCTAATATTTGTGAAATAATATTTTAAAGTTATGCTTTGAGTGCTTTTACTGTGTTATTTTATGTTTTTTTCAGGAAAAATACTGCTTGGAAGCTCGACAGGACAAACCAGAGTTGAAAAGGGTAAAAAACGGAAATTCAGCTGCCGACGTGACGCGTGGAACCTTTGCGTCGCGAAACGCCTAATAAAACAAAGACACAGTCGCTTCGCTATTCTCTGACACATGTCCCCAACGTGGCTTCACCATTCTGTGACATGTGTCCCCAACGTGGCTTCGCCATTATTTGACACGTGTCCACAACATGCATTTGCTGGTTTGGGTGGCCAAGTTGTCTATAAATATGAGCGTCCGACATTAGAAATTTTCATACTTTTTTTCCTGATTCCTCTATAAATCTTGGAGAGAGAGTGTCTTATTTGTTTATTTACTTAAAGCTTTTTGTAATGTCTTTTTCTTTCAGTAATAAAAGGACAAGTATGTTTTATTAAAAAATGAGTAGCTAATTTCTTTTATGCTGGGGTAAAGGTGAAAGGTTTATAATGAAAAAATAGATTAAACTCGCTTCTATTATAATAAATAAATTGAAATCTAATGATTAAAACTTGATTTAAATCTAGATTAATTATTGACAATCTGTCTACTGCCTTTATGGCTGGTTTTATATTTCTACTGTCTTTATGGCTGGTTTTATCTGTCTACCGCCTTTATGGCTGGTTTTATCTTTCTTCCGCCTTTATGGCTGGTTTTATCTTTCTACCGTCTTTATGGCTGGTTTTATAAGATTTTGGCATAATTAAGTACCTTGGTAGGACTTGTTATAGACAAACGGTATCACCGCATTTATGGCTGGTTTTATGTTTTTTGTATGCTTAGTACCTTGGTAGGACTAATTATTGACAGAAATGATTACCGCCTTTATGGCTGGTTCTTTTTATTGGCATAATTAATTCCTGAAATAAATTAAGTGGGTAACAATGACAATTTATAAATTATAATAAAGCGAGATTTCTAAATGTTTAAAAGACTAAAAGTGGATCCCCGAACTCCAGCATTTCTTTCCATTATTATAATTCAATCTAAAAGTTCCCAACTACTTCAACAAATCAAACTTTTCTTTTTCCGCACTGTTCATTATTCTATTTTGTTAAATCTATTCTCTGTGGATCAACCCCGGACTCACCGGGTTATTTTATTACTTCGACACTCTTATACTTGGGAGTAAAAGACCACTTTTCGAGCGTGTCAAATGGTAACCAAGTCATCTAATGACCAAAAGAGAGCTTAATAACACTTTATAAGCTTTCTTTATTAATATACATGCTCACATCTTTCATTCATGCTTCCAACCATCATATTACAATACTAAAAGAGTAGAAAAATAACTAAATATCATATGTAATGGCTTGGAACCCAATAAATATTTTTCTAGTTAAAAAGGAATTGAAAAACTTACAAAGTTTCAAGATTTCTTCAAATCTCATTCTTTTCCTTTTCCTTTTTCTCTCAACTTTCTTTTGTAATATTTTTGAAAACTTAATACTTAACTTGAAGAAAATTAAAAATGAAAACCTTAAATACCTAGGGTTGGTCGAAACTAAGGCTAAAATGTTCATTTGGATTTTGCAATTTTTAAATCATTATTTAAAGAAGCAAAATTCAATTTGGCTACCATTTTCATAAAGTAAAATACATGTGCGCCAATCATATTTAGCCATTTAAAGGCATAATAATGATAAAGATAAATGTATATTATTATCCTAATTATTTAACAATTAAATAATTAGATAATTACTAAATACAAATATCTAGAAACATGTATCATATTTACTTTAAAAAATTCCATGATACATATATTTGGAACATGTGTCAAATATTTTGTTTGACAAAAAATTAACGTGTATTTAATAAAATCAAGTATTTAATTTAAATACACACTAACTAGAAAACGACCGAATAACCCTTTAAGCATGTATTTTTCGTTTAATCGTTAAACGATTTATAAATAATCAACATTATTTATAAAAGTTGACCTAGTGCTCTACAAGTATATTTCATTAGTGAGACTCTCTAGATTCAGGCATATCCGTCACGAAATCTAATTTCGTGTCCATAAGCTACCTACCCGTAAATTATGACGACCACAGATAAACTCGTTGAATCATACAGGTCGAGGTCACTATATACATATAATCCCTTTGTCATAGGTATCCGGATTATTCAAGATATATATATATATACACACACACACATACGTCAAATCACTATAGGTATAATCTCATCGATAATTCTATTAACAATCTCTCAATAACACTTAGAACTCACTTCTATAGTGGACCACAGGCCCATGGATTTAACATATTGCTAATTCCATAATGGATACTATTCACCGTACACATAACTGACAGATCCTATCTTGACACACATAGGATTTCTTGAGGATTAGTCCATACCTAATGAACAGACGGAGGTCTGGTCTTAATAGATCGGTGACGTGACTGTCATCAAAGTGTGGAGGATACCTCATACATCAATAGTGGTATCTGAAGTCAAAGGACCACTATGCTCGCTTAACTCAAGAAGATTCTTATCTATTAAGAATCTTCGGTGAGTCGTTCAGTGTTTATCTAATATAAACACCTACATGTCTATACGAGTCTCCAAGACTCATGGTTCATTGAGAAACCATTAGAATCCAAGATTCCAGTATACACGACATTGTACCAGTCACAGTGGATTTACTTAACTAACCAAGTAATGTAAACTTTGACCAGAAACAGTTCAAGAATGATTTTGTTCTGATACAACTCAATGTTAGTTGTGATGCTTTTGTAACATTATCATAACCAATCATTATATGGTCATTTATATCTTTACCATAAATAAAAGAATTCATATTATAGAAACTGTTTATTTTATTCATAATAAAATATTTATACAAGTATTTACAAGAAAATACAAGAGAAATTGATGCTTAGAGTACCCACCCTAACATATTCCAGCTGAAGGAAGCGTCACATCCCTACACTACCAGTGGCTCGATGAGGAGTCCAACAAATAACTTATAAAACATAGTCTCGACATCATTGATGAGTTAAAGGAACAAGACTTTATATGACTTACCGACTATCAACAAAGAATGACTAAGCATTTTAACAAGAATGTCAGGTGTCAAATTTTCAAAGAAGTAGAATGGATCTTGCGCAAAGTCTATCAAAATAATAAAGAGATTTTACATGGGAAACTGGAACCGACATGAGAAGACCCATACATCATTAAAAATGTCATTGGTCAAGAAGCATACAAGTTAAGGACAACATCTAAAAAGCCCATCCAAAACATCAGGAATGTTGTCCATCTCAAATGATTATACAAGTAGACCTAACAAACTAAGATTCAATGACTAGCCACTCGACAAGTGACTACTCTCTGACTATGGGATATAGATACTACTCCTTTTAGTATTGAATAATTATGACTCATAGCATCACTATTTGTACAGAACATGGTATGTTGTTACAAAGGAAATTTCTCTTTTATCATTTGTAATTGGATTACTAGGATATATAAATGATAAAAGTCCATATGATTAGTACCAGATTAATAAGATATGAGACAATATTAATCCATATAATATTTAATCATTAAATATCCTTAGTCGTAGTATTATCGAGACTGGATATCGATAATACGGAATAGGCTAGTATTACACTTGTGCGTGTTATGGAAGCGTAATGGTATAGTGCTCATATATTTTGGTATTGGATACTTATGCAAGTGTAATAGGAGGTTCTGTTTACCAATGGTACGGAAACAGCTTCGCTCTAGATAGACTCATTGTGTCTATGGGAATCCGAATCAGGGTAGGTGTATTTGGTCTTAACCTGAGACTTGCGTCTCTAATACTTGCGACAATCAGTATACTTTGGTTTTTGTCATCCGGGGTTTTAATATGTTCTGTGTACGCCTCTTCTGGTATACTGAGAATCATAGTGTATTGGGTGTGATGTCAAGATTGAAGTATCACTATCAGTCATTGGAGATGATGATCACGAAGGATACGGAACTAGTACTCTTAAGTACTGCAGTTATCGGGAAAATATAACTAAGCCATGATTATCCGATTATAGAGACTAGTTACAAGAGATTCGATATATGCTTTGTACGGGGCAGACACAATTCCAGCCCTAAGCCTAGCATGTGACATCCGATACTGGATCGTAATGTACAATACTAAGTATACTAATCCTGACAAAGATTACATATTCCTTTAAAGAATATTTCTGAAGAATTGGGTAGGCACGGTGCTTTGCTATAATCCAACCATGTCTTGTAAATCGGTAAGAATGTGGTACCGGGTACGCACATGTTCGGATAGTCTGATGACCGTATTTACTACCAACATATCCAAGGATCTCTTGGGTCGCTTCCTAGAGATTCACTGATGAGATTTGACTCGAACAGAGAATTAATCTGGGATTAATTATGAGAGAGAAAATTAATATGAGATTAATCACAACAATAATTATTTTTGGAATTAATTATCAGAGAAAGAATTAATCTTGGATTAATTATGTCGTGAATTTATCTGGGATTAAATTCATCGAGAAGAGATTGTGATTAATTTGGAATTAATCGGCAAATAAATTTAATAGTTAAAATTGGATTTTACTATTTAATTTATTTATTTGGGTTAAAATAATATATTGGATATATTAAATGAAATCGGATTTCAAAACAGAATTGAAATTGGATTTTAATTCAAGCGAACGAATTAATTTAGAATTAATTCGTAAGCGACTTTCGTAATAATATTGTGCAAATTCATTTAATTCGAAATTAAACGAACCCGGGCCTGAGTGAAGTTGCATGTTGGATTGTCCGACTTAAATTTGGAATTTAAAGTGGGTCCCACCAACTTACATCAAATGTCTACACAAGTGATAGAAGTTGTTAATAGTTGAGAAAAAGCTTAGATTGCTTTCGACACACTCAACCAAGTCCAACACTCAACCTAACTACAAATTAATTTGGTCAACCTTAAAAGTTGTAACAAGTTACTATCACAGCAAACAAAAATCTCTTCTTCTCTCCCTAGCCATTGCTGAAACTTGCTTCTCTTAGAGGGGAAAATTTTTTATTTCATTTTTATTCTTGCAAGCATATAAAAGAGTGAATCAATGTGATATGGAAACTCACCCAAGGGCTTAGAATTCTTTTCCAAGCTTGGAGCTTCATCAAATACATGGAAAAAGTCTTGAAATTCATCCAACCAAAGTAAGTAATTTCCGCAACTTCTTTGGTAATTTTCACACACTAATCGCTCTTAGACGATCTTGGCATGTTCTAGGAACACTTACAATGGTATCAGAGCCTCCTAAGTTTGATTTGAAAATTTAGGCTTTATGGACTTTAATTTGGGATTTTTGTGTTTGGAGCATGAAATGCCTAAATTGATTGTTAGGATATGTTTATATGATGTTCAATTGGATTTGTGCATTGTTGGAATTGTGTAAAATAGATTAGATAGATTTTCCTTAATTCATACCCCTTGGCTGAATGTATCCCTTAGGTTGCTCATGGTGATTTTTTGAAAATTAACAATGCATGCGTTGATGGCATGAATTGTATGTTAAATGTTGATTTAATTATATTGAAATCAAATTACATGATGAATTCTTTCCTTTGCCGTGAGCTATATAGCATGTAATGTTGGACAGTTTTGACCCATAGCGTCACTATTTGTACAGATCATGGTGTTGTTGTACAAATTAACTATACGACCAAGGAAATTGCTCTTTTATCATTTGTGATTAGATCACATAGATGTATAAATGATGAAAGGTCCTTATGATTAGTTCCTAGATTGAGATGATATGAGACAGTATCAATCACGAAGGTTTAATCATTAAATATCCCTAGTCATAGTATTATCGAGATGGACATCGATGATGCGGAATAGACTAGTATTACACTTGTGCGTGTTATGGGAGCATAACGACCTAGTTATCATATATTTGGGTATTGGATACTCATGTAAGTGTAATATGAGGTTGTGTTTTACCGATGGTACAGAAAACTGTTGGTTTTATTCTAGGTCCCAAGATCATCAAACAAGCATAAAGATGTGTGAAATACATATCAAAGAAGTTGCGGAATACTTACATTGATCGGTTGAGATGAAACAACGAACAAAACTCCAAGTTTTTGTCCTTCAAAGTGGCGCCAATGTGTGCAGTCCACTGCTCACTGTTTTCAGATTTTGAGCTGAGATTTGAAGCTCCAAGCTTCGTCTAACGATTCCCGGCTCGTGGGTGGGTTTCCCTAACACCTTTTGTAACTCTAGGGTGTGCTAGCACTTGGATCTTGCCACAAGACCCTCAAAATGGATCATCATTCACGCCCAAAGTGTGCAGTCCACTGCCTTGGGCGTGAGCTTTGGAGAGGAAGAGAGGATGGATGAGAGATTAGGTTAAGGGAAAATGTGTCCAACACATTACTTATATATTTTCCTTAATTACTAAAATGTTTTACCATTTATTTTCTTTCCAAAAAGAAATAAAAACAAATGTAATAATATTTAAAATCTTTTACCCTTGGTAAAAAGTAAAAGGGAAAAGGCTTTCACTTTTCCAAAAAGTCAAAAGTTTTTCCCCCCCAATATTTCCCTCCAAAATTTTAAGGTCAAAGTCAAAGAGTCAAAGTTACTTTTCCAAAAAAGCGATGACTTTTATGACTTGCGATGTGATTTGCGATGCGACTTGCGGCACGTGATTCAAAATCGACGTAACGTCGCAAACACATTCCGAGCTCGGTTTCGATAATTCTAAATTAACGATTATCTCGATGCCTCGTTAATAAATCCAATTTACTAATCACGTCGCTCGAGAATTAATTCAAATTAATTCAAGTGCCCGAATTAAAATCTAATTTTAATTCCTAATCGAAATCCAATTTCGTTTAATATATCGAATATATTATTTATCGATTAATTCCAAATTAATCGTTCTCTCTCTTTAAATTGATATTTTATCCCAGATAAAATATCTCCGTAATTAATCCCAGATTAATTTTCTCTCTCTTCATTAATCCCAGATTAATGTATAATGCGAGTCATACGTCATCGGTGTATCATTGGGAAGCGACCCATGAGATCTCCGGATATGTTGGCAGTAAACTCGGTCGTCGGACTATCCGAACACGTAAGTACCAAGTATTACGTTTTACCGATTTACAAGACAAGGTTGGCCTCTAGCAAAGCGCCATGCCTACCCAATTCTCCGAAAATATCCTTACAGGAATATGTGATCTATATCAGGCGTAGTATACGTAGTATTGCGTATTTCGATCCAGTATCGGATGATCACGTGCTAGGCCTAGGGCTGGATATGTGTCTGCCCCGTACGAAGCACATGTCGGATGTCTGGTAACTAGTCTCTATAATCGGATATACATGACCAAGTCATAATATCCCGATAGCCGCGCAGCATATAAGAGCACTAATACCGTATCCTACGTGACCATCTTCTCCATATGACTGGAGTGACACTTCCGTCTTGACATCACACCCAATACACTACGATTCTCAATATACCCAGCATCGGCGTACACAGAACCTGTTAAAGCCCTGGACGACCTCAACTAAAGTACATTGATTGTCGCAAGTATTAGCGGTGCAAGTCTCAGGTTAAGACCAAATACACCTACCCTGATTGCAGACTCCCATAGACACAAGGTCATGCTACCAATGGGATTCTGCGGTGGTCTAATCCAGAGCGAAGCTGTTTCCCGTACCATCGGTGAAACACAACCTCCTATTACACTTGCCTGAGTATCCTATACCCAGATATACGAGAACTATGCCGTTATGTCTCACATAACACGCACAAGTGTAATACTAGTCTTTTACGCATCTATCGATGTCCAATCTCGACAATGCTCTGACTAGGGATGTTTAATGATTTATCCTTCGTTGATTGATACTGTCTCATATCATTCTCAATCTAGGAACAAATCATAAGGACCTCCCATCATTTATATATCTAAGGTGATCTAATCACAAATGATAGGAGTGCAATCTCATTTGTTACATAGTTAATTTGTACAACAACACTATGATCTGTACAAATAGTGACGCTATGGGTCATAACTGTCCAACAATCTCCCACTTGGCCTTTAGCCAGTCACTCGAGTGCCTAACACCCGAACTATGTACGGTTGGCTCAAATTGCTGAGAAAAGCTTTCGTCAGCGGATTTGCATAATTATCGTCTGATGCAATTTATACGATCATCACATCGCTACGATGTATGATCCGAACGAATCAGATGAATAGTCGAAGTATGTATCTGGATCGTTGATGAGACCATTGATTCTTTAGCCTGTGCTGACGCCCAGCTCAGCCGCTAACAGAACTATATCTAATCCAATTAGATTTATTTATTGACCCAGATGGCTTCTATTGCTGCCTCAGCTGCAGCAATAATCCGCATGTGTTATTTATTCGGTAACAGTATCTTGCTTGGAAGATTTCCAGCTCACTGTACCGTTATTCAAACTGTATAGTACCGTTTACGACTTTTAGTCGTTTTATCTTTTGGAAACTTGCAGTAGTGATCCCAGTCACTTCAAGTTCTCCTTCTCCACAGATTAAGACATCATCCTTAGATCTCTAAGATTCTAACGGATGTTCTTAACATCAATCAAGTGACTATCACTTGGATTGGCCTGATTGTGAATCCATATGCTCAAAGCGTATGAGACACCAGGTCGCGTACATTTTAATGTACAATTTCCCAGAGAGTATTAACAACTCAAATCTATCCTAGTAGATCTTTATTCCTAGAATAAAGGTTGTTTCTCCCGAGAATTCTACGGAGAATTTTCTCTTGAAAGCCAAGCTTTCACCGATTATTTATGGGAATATCATTTCCAAGAAATGAATATATATTACATTATCATTATTAAGGACAGCCACTGTCTGTGCGCTCCCACTAACCCTCTCATATACACAAGAATCATTCTGTTTTGAATCAAATCATTGACTATCATGATTACATCAAAACAATAGTTCCAAGAACTTTATGCTTGCTTCAACCCAAACATGGATCGAACAACACGCAAACCTAGTTTGCTGGTTTTAGTACGACAAAATCGTCAGGATGTTATAAACATCCTCCAAAAGGTTTCCTTTTAAGGAAAGTGATTTTGACCTTTAACTGACACATTTCATAAATGAAACGTGCAGCTACAGCAAGCATTATCCAAATGGATTTACCGTGGCAACAGGTAAAAGGTTGAACCGTAATCAACACAATGTTGATAACGATACCTTTCCGCTACAAGCCTAGCTTTGTACGTTGGTATGTTGCCTTCCATGTATGTCTTCCTTGAAGACTTATACAGTACCTATAGGCACAATGCCTTATGGTACATCAACTAGTATTTTAACATAGTTGTTTTACATGGAATCCATTTCGGACTCATGGCACTTTGCCATGAAAGGGAGTCGATACCTTGTATCACTTCCTCATACGTAGTTGGGTCTTCCTCAATAAGATTGACATCTTTATGAGGTGAGATCAGAAACCCATACCCTAGGTTGTTTTCTGACTCTCTCCGATCTACGCGGTTCTTGTGTATACGAAGATTAATGGTATATGTTCATCCTTGATGAACAGTTTGTGTTCCATTAAGGACTTCATGCCTTGAACAGTATTACTCCGATTTTCATCGAGTTTTACTGTCCTCCCACTTTCCACTGCATATCGGTATTCCTCTAAGGAAGACCGCATGGTGAGCAACAATTACAATTGTTCTCCAGTGAGTTGTATAAGTACTATACTTATGGTTTTCCCTAGGATAACCTACATTTGGCACTTATCCGATTTAGGTTTTAGTTTGGCATCATCCAAACATATGCCCAGCATACCCAAATCGTTAGGAGTGAGAAACTCTGTTTCTATCCCTGATCATATCTAATATGAATTCTGTCTAACAGATTAATATGGAACCTTATTCCAAATAAGTTTTGCACTGTTAATGCATATCCGTTGAAGGAAATGGTAGCTCAGAGCGACTCATGATAAACCTTATCATGTCCAACAAAATTCGGTTCTCCGTACGGACACACCGTCAAACTGACGTGTCTCGGGAGGAGTCCTCATTTGAAAGAATATTTTACTCTTTCAAGTATTTGTGAAACTTATTGCTTAAGTATTTTCATCATGTTCATCACGTGATGTTTTAATACTTTAGCCGATCTGTTTGTCTACTTCGTGTTGAAACTTTAAAAGTTTCTGATTTGTGTTCTTCAAAAGTAACACATAACCATAACGTGATGCCACATCCGTATATAGGTCACGAAATATTCATATCCATATCTAGCCTAGCTAGATATGGGCCCACTAACTTCACTATGAATAGGGCTTACAGATCGATGGCATTTATCACTATTACCAAGTAAATAGTATTTTAGGTACTTTACCTAAAGAACTAGATTCGTAGACTTTATTTGAATAATCAAATCAGTCCTAGTACCCACTTTTCAAAAGTGTGGATATACGAGTCTTGTTTATTGTGTCCTAGACAACAATGCCACAATTAAGTTTCATCTGATCAGATCAGTATGAGCTATTAGTTTGTCATATATATGTTCGAGATTTTATTTATATTCAAAATATAAATACTGTTATTCACATCTAATGTGTTTATCTCAATGTCATCTTTATATAATGAAACACTTTAGTGTTCTAGAATATAAAGGTTTATCCACAATGGATTAAACACTGATATAGAGATAATGTTTCTAGTCTAACTAGTTACATTATAACAGTTTCCTAATTTAAGTACATACCCGAAGGTAGTTCCTAAATTTAGGTATCTAGGTCGAAACAGCGACTTTCGTCCCGTTCCGATTCGTAGATTAACCTCAGCTTGAAGTCAGTATCCTGCTCACAGCAGATTCTGAACATCAATACATATATTTTATGTAACATACTCAGTATTTTAAAATCCAATTTTAATACCAGTAATGGACATAATTTTGACAAATATATTTAAAGTCAGAGCCTTGCTCTTTCTTTAATTCCTTCATGTCTGCCATATCCAAACGGCAGTCATTTTGGGATATGTTCTTTATCTTCCCAGAAGATCATAATGATTTTGCCTTTACCTTTTTCAATATCTCAGAAGTCTTTGGCCAAGCCTTGGATTTCTAGAATATTGATGTAAAGTGCGCCTTGCGAGCACTTTCTAATTGCAAAGTTTGACTTTTATCTCCTTGAGATTAGTCATTAATTCTCCAAGAATTATTAATTGCAAATATAATACTTCTTAAATCTAAACATAGATTTATTACAAGTATATTGAATTAAGCACTAAAGTCATCATCACATAAATCTTCCAAAGATTATGCTCTACTAATTCGCTTAATTCTGGGCTTAGGCTTAACAAGTTATTTTATCAAATAAAGTAACTTATTATTTATTTCCAGGACTATCCTGAAATTATTCCCAATTTGAAAATTAAACCATTTAAACATTTTAATCCAAGATTATGTTTTAAATGTCCAATCTTTCAATATATCTTGATTTTAATAGTCCAACTATTTAATCAATAATTATGGTACTAATTATAATGATTACAATAGTCTAACTATTTAATCAACTATAATTCAATAGTTTAAAATCAATTATATTGATTACTATAATCCAATTATAAAATCAACTACAATTGAATAGTTTGAATATATAGTCCAACTATTTAATAAAACAACAATTTAAATATTAGTCTAACTGATATTTAAATCATAACGACGAGTGATATTTGATTGAGCGTGTATGGCAAGTAATTGAACGAGTATTGCAAATTCAATTCTTACCTCCCACTATTTTTCGGCGAGCCTCTAACCCTCTGTCGAGTACTCGGGAAACCGCGTTTCCTAGTGGGCTAGGATCCCGTTAAATAACACACAATCTTGACTTTGGCCAACAAATTGTATGATATTTAACTAGGTAGATCTCTAAGATCAATTGGATCCAATCCAATTCCTAGATCCAGTAGGCGGATATCCAAATCCTTAACATATATCTTATATATGCTAATACATCCAATGTATTGCCTAACCATTTTCCTCTGAATCAACTAAGCCTTGGCTTTGGCACAACAAGCTTAATGATCCCAGTCAAGCGCGACCCATTGACCATGGAAAGCTTCGTAATCAATGTCGATGGACAAGAAGTGGTCTTGACTTTGGCCAACAAACCACAACTTGGACAAGACACCAATATAGAACAAAACTCTCGTGATTCAAACACATCTTCGACGGACAAAGGGCTTGACTTTGGCCAACAACCCAATGCCAATCTCGGATCTTGAGTATGAATCACTCAATGGAAGGAAAAACGCATGATATTTGATGAGGGTTTTTCGCGTGCAAATTGGCTACCAATTTATTATCTTTGTTAAGGTCTCATCATCATACACCCTTAAACATGCATTCTAAATACATAATAAAGCGCATATGAAAATAAACAATAATGATATGCGGATGGATACTTAACACATTGATCCTAGATCAAATCTCTCTTTTATCTCTCTCATAACTAGCACTTGTATTACTTCTACCCGTTACACTACACTTCTAAAGAAACCTCATATATATAGAGGGGAATAGATGAGAAGAGAATACAAATAGAAAAGAGGTGATAAGGCTGGACACGCAGGTCCAATTTAATAAATCGAATTTATTACAACAATTTCCAAAATTGCCCCCACCCGACTAATATCCATCCGATATACACTATTCATTCATCACAACCAAGTATTCACACAAGCATGTTATCAATCAATCTAATCAAATTAATTAATCTGATAATTAGTGATCATCCAATGTTCAAACAACGATTTGATTTTGATCGAGTCAAACTCGTTTTGCGAATAAGTACTCAAAGTACGAATTCTCGAATTAAATTAAACTACGTCATTAAATCCAATTAATATGCATTCAATTCTAATTCGTTATTTAATTCCAAATTAAATATTACACTTTAATAATAAACCTTTTACGACTTAAATTCCAAATTTAATCGCAACGCGTCTCAAAGACCGATTAACGTCCAACGTCAATTCAATTAAAGTCCAATGGGCTTTTAATTGATTTCTTAAGGCGTGGACTTTTGGTCAACTCGGGTCAAACCGAATAACCAAAATCCAATCCGGGATTTACCCCATAAGCCCATAAATCAATCTTGGCCCATTAGGCCCAATTAAACTTTAAAGGTTCATTAAATTGCATTTGGGCTTTATGGAAGTGGTTTTGGGCCCAATTGGATCCAATCCAATTTGCCTAAACCTAACTTTGTACAACAAAGCCCAACAAGCCCAATGACAACTTTAAAAGCCAAAATCCAATTTCAAGGCCCAATTAATTAAATACAAAAATCCAATTTTACATTCAATTAACCTAAAGTGTATTACATGATTAATTACCCAAATTAACATTTCTAAAACATTAATTTTACAATTAATCATGCACAATTTCATTATCACATGCCCACACATTTAATGAAAAATCAAACCCATTTTCATGCTTCAAAGTCTTGGCAATTTGGGGATTTTATGTCCGATTCAAATTCAATCCAATCAATTACACAATCGACATTAAATCATATACCCAAATGATTTCCAATTCATCTAATGAACAAAAAATCAAAATTCCAAGACAATTTGGGCTTATCAAATTCGGCCAACATAAGAAAATTGGGGAAAAATGATCCAATCACATTTTCATGAAATTGATCCAATCAATCTTCAATTCAACTATATTTAAGCATACTTAATCATCCAATTTCATAAAATCATGCTCAAATTGAAAATACCCAATTTATCATTTTAGGCCAACTTTAATATTTGGGGAAAAATGTTTCTAACATTAATTCATGAAATTGATCTAATCAATATTCAATTAAACATGTATTAAGCATACTTAAACATCCAATTTATTCAAATCATGCTCAAATACAAAATACCCAAATTTTAAGCCCTAAACTTTCATGCTTGAACCTAGGCTCTTGATGCCATTGTTGGTTTTATTCTAGGTCCCAAGATCATCAAACAAGCATAAAGATGTGTGAAATACATATCAAAGAAGTTGCGGAATACTTACATTGATCGGTTGAGATGAAACAACGAACAAAACTCCAAGTTTTTGTCCTTCAAAGTGGCGCCAATGGTGTGCAGTCCACTGCTCACTGTTTTCAGATTTTGAGCTGAGATTTGAAGCTCCAAGCTTCGTCTAACGATTCCCGGCTCGTGGGTGGGTTTCCCTAACACCTTCGTATGTCTTCTAGGAGTGTGCTAGCACTTGGATCTTGCCACAAAACCCTCAAAATGGATCATCATTCACGCCCAAGCAGTGCAGTCCACTGCCTTGGGCGTGAGCTTTGGAGAGGAAGAGAGAGATGGATGAGAATTAGGTTAAGGGAAAATGTGTCCAACACATTACTTATATATTTTCCTTATACTAAATGTTTTACCATTTATTTTCTTTTCAAAAAGAAATAAAAACAAATGTAATAATATTAAATCATTTTACCCTTGGTAAAAAGTAAAAGGGAAAAGGCTTTCACTTTTCCAAAAAGTCAAAAGTCTTTTCCCCCCCAAATTTCCCTCCAAAATTTTAAGGTCAAAGTCAAAGAGTCAAAGTTACTTTTCCAAAAAGCGATTTGACTTTTATGACTTGCGATGTGATTTGCGATGCGACTTGCGGCACGTGATTCAAAATCGACGTAACGTCGCAAACACATTCCGAGCTCGGTTTCGATAATTCTAAATTAACGATTATCTCGATGCCTCGTTAATAAATCCAATTTACTAATCACGTCGCTCGAGAATTAATTCCAAATTAATTCAAGTGCCCGAATTAAAATCTAATTTTAATTCCTAATCGAAATCCAATTTCGTTTAATATATCGAATATATTATTTATCGATTAATTCCAAATTAATCGTTCTCTCTCTTTAAATTGATATTTTATCCCAGATAAAATATCTCCGTAATTAATCCCAGATTAATTTTCTCTCTCTTCATATTAATCCCAGATTAATGTATAATGCGAGTCATACGTCATCGGTGTATCATTGGGAAGCGACCCATGAGATCTCCGGATATGTTGGCAGTAAACTCGGTCGTCGGACTATCCGAACACGTAAGTACCAAGTATTACGTTTTACCGATTTACAAGACAAGGTTGGCCTCTAGCAAAGCGCCATGCCTACCCAATTCTCCGAAAATATCCTTACAGGAATATGTGATCTATATCAGGCGTAGTATACGTAGTATTGCGTATTTCGATCCAGTATGATGATCACGTGCTAGGCCTAGGGCTGGATATGTGTCTGCCCCGTACGAAGCACATGTCGGATGTCTGGTAACTAGTCTCTATAATCGGATATACATGACCAAGTCATAATATCCCGATAGCCGCGCAGCATATAAGAGCACTAATACCGTATCCTACGTGACCATCTTCTCCATATGACTGGAGTGACACTTCCGTCTTGACATCACACCCAATACACTACGATTCTCAATATACCCAGCATCGGCGTACACAGAACCTGTTAAAGCCCTGGACGACCTCAACTAAAGTACATTGATTGTCGCAAGTATTAGCGGTGCAAGTCTCAGGTTAAGACCAAATACACCTACCCTGATTGCAGACTCCCATAGACACAAGGTCATGCTACCAATGGGATTCTGCGGTGGTCTAATCCAGAGCGAAGCTGTTTCCCGTACCATCGGTGAAACACAACCTCCTATTACACTTGCCTGAGTATCCTATACCCAGATATACGAGAACTATGCCGTTATGTCTCACATAACACGCACAAGTGTAATACTAGTCTTTTACGCATCTATCGATGTCCAATCTCGACAATGCTCTGACTAGGGATCTTTAATGATTTATCCTTCGTTGATTGATACTGTCTCATATCATTCTCAATCTAGGAACAAATCATAAGGACCTCCCATCATTTATATATCTAATGTGATCTAATCATAAATGATAGGAGTGCAATCTCATTTGTTACATAGTTAATTTGTACAACAACACTATGATCTGTACAAATAGTGACGCTATGGGTCATAACTGTCCAACAAAAACAGCTTCGCTCTGGATTAGACCCCTTCGGAATTCCATGGTAGGTTATAACTATGGTATAAGGAAATCCGAGATCAGGGTAGGGGTATTAGTCTTAACCTGAACTGCCCCGCTAATACTGCGACAATCATATACTTTGGTCTGAGTCGTCCAGGGATTAACCGGTTCTATGTACCCTCTTCGAGTATATTGAGAATAGTAGTGTGTTGGGTGTGATGTTCAAGACGGAAGTATTACTTCAGTTATAGTGGAGATGATGATCACGTAGGATACGGAACTAGTACTCTAATGTACTGCAGTCATCGGGATAATATGACTAGGTCATAGTTATCCGATTATAGGACTAGTTACCAGAGATCAGATATGTGCTTCGTACGGGACAGAAACAATTCCGCCCCAGACCTTGCACGTGACCATCCGATACTGGATTGAAATACACGATACTACGTATACTACGTCTGATATAGATCATTTATTCCTATAGATGCATTTTTTCTGGAGAATTGGGTAGGCATGACGCTTTGCTAGAAGCCAACCTTGTCTTGTAAATGGTAAAAATATAGTACTAGGTAAGTACGTATTCGGATATTTCGATAACCGTATTTACTGCCAACATATTCGGGGATCTCATGGGTCTCTTCCTGAAGATTCACTAATGACGTATGACTCGCACTTTATTAATCTGGGATTAATTTGATGAGAGAGAAAATTAATCTGGGATTAATTACGAAAATATTTTATCTGGGATAAAATATTAATTAAAGAGAGAGAACGATTAATTTGGAATTAATCGATAAATTAATATATTCGATATATTAAACGAAATTGGATTTCGACGCGAAATTGAAATTGGATTTTAATTCGGGCGAACGAGTTAATTTAGAATTAATTCATTAGCGACGTGAAGAGTAATTATGCTAGGCATAATTATTTAATTAAATTAGATATAATTATGACGCGACGAAAATTCGTTAATTCGGAATTAGTGATGTAACATCCCGGATTTTCAGAACTGTTCCAGAAGATTCCCGGACGGCTGTTTTAGTCTCGAGCATGAGGATGAGGAAGAATAAGAGTTTAAGTGAGGCTATATGATTTGGAATATTGTTTTAGGAATTTTCGTCGCGTTGGAAATGCGTGGGATCAAAGTCAGTTACGTGATTTTCGTAAAACGTGTAAAGTTTACAGTTTTGGTCACAAAGGGAGTAAACGAACTCCGATCGAGCTGATTTTTGGACCATTGGATTCGTTTTTCCGAGACGAACATCTTTCGTGTTGAACACTTTTCGAGAATCGGGCCAGAAGGGCTTCAAAACTATAGATTTCCGAAAATACCCTTATAAGTAGAGGCATATTGGTAATTTCCAGAATAGATATTTTATTATTGTATATACTGATATGAGAATCAAAAAAAAAAAGGAAAAGAGAGAGGTGGATCGCACGTGAGAGGGAGAGAGGGACGCCGGCGAGCTCCCGGCGACGTCCCGGCGGTGCTAACATCGTCCGGCGACAGTGAATAAGATGACAGCCGGCGTTGGTCCAAACAGTCGCCGGAACGGCGAGAAAAAGAGAGAGAAGAGGCGCAGCTTGGGTTCGTCGATCCCGGCTCATCGCTTCGAACCACGGCCCGTGCCACCCGTCAAATCGAAGCCCTCGACGAGTACTACGATTGTGCGGAGTCGGATTCACTGAATAGCGATCAGAAACGCACGAAACGAGGAGAGAAGCCACGGATGAATAGTAGACCCATGTGAACAGTAACTCCAATCGGAATTTCGATCGCACCAGCGCGTTCGTATGGCCGAGGGGAGTCCGAATATGGCCTCGGAATTTCGGTATGACTCTCCGTTTAGATTTTGTTATTTTCAAGTGTTTCGATTTATATTCATGGATGCTTCTAGTAATTTCGTAGTGTAACAAATTTGCATGAAATGAATTGGACATGTCTTTATATGTTAAAACGATAAATGTGGTAGAATCCGGGGTGAATCGAATGAGATACGATCGATCCGGTAGAATTAGCGAGATTCCGATAAAATGGAGTTTCTCGCGCGACTGAGTGTAGATGATCGTAATCATAGTTATGATGTAAATATAGTATTGCGAGGGCATTTGAGTGATTCCGGGGTAGTTCGGAGGGTTCGAGACCCTTCCGTAGCGTTTGCGGAAACTTTTCCGTAAGTTTTGCCGCAAACGCGCAAAATGAGAATCTGAGTTATCTAGCTAGTTTAGAGCTGTGTATGAGTATATAATAGAGTAATGAAGTTCGAATTTATAGTATTAAAAAGATTTCGTGTACCCCAAGAAAGTCTGTAGTTTAGTGTGGATAAGTTGTGAGTTCCGCAAATAGCGATTCTGACGTGTGTTGTAATTTATTTTGGCAGATCGGACCCGGATCGCGGGCATTCTCTTAGTCAGGTAAGTAACTCATGCTTTGATTACTTAAGAAGTTATCGTTGTACGATAGTAGTACTATAATAAAGACTATATATATAATCATATGTATGAAACTAGTATATATATATATATATAAAGATGATCGTAGAAGAAAGAAGCTAGTGAATTACTATCCAGATATTGATAAGAGCACACAATTATAAGTAGAGATATAAGTTAAAGATAAACAGAAATATTCAGAAGCAAAGAGAAACATGCGTAGGTATAGACCAGTATATATACGTACATAGATGGAGCATGTGAATGATGTCATATTCATAAATATAATTTAATTAGACTTGGGTTTGGGGGATGTAGAAAACTACACCCTAGGGTATGGGATTAGAGTTATAAATGGAATAATCAGATATGAACTAGAAATATGAAGAAGGTTGTAAATTATGTGTTACATAAGAACATGAACGAATAGAATATGCATAACACGAGTTGATGGTTAGAAAATGGCAAAGAAGTTTAAGAATAAAGGCATTGGAACTTATATATGTTTGATATCTAATTTAGTAGTGGAGATTCGAATGTATGTGTATGAATATAAGTTGTACAATATATTAATTGTGAGCTACTAGCAAGGTAAGCTATAAAGGTAAGCCAAGTTGTGATGGTTTCATGTGTGCATATACATAGATATATATATTATATATATATATATATATATATATATATATATATATGAATGTAAGATGAATCTAGCATGTTTAGTTTGGACAAGCGTTATGTCGATATTTTAGCATATAGTTTGTAAGTTCATTATAGAGAAGATCATAACTAGAGTAGAGAGAAGCATGAGAACGCGTATATGCATGTACATGTGTGTGTGTGTTTAAGTTTTCATCAGATGAGCAACCGGTAACAATATTTTCAACAATTTCAAATGTTTTAAAGAAAGTTTTCAAATACTTTTGAAAAGAATTGTATTTCAGAAAATATTTTTACAGATTGAGTTATAGATTATGATTTTATGGTTTTCGGGGCATGAGGTAAAAAATCACCCCAGTATGTAACTTGAGATATAGTTCGGAATTGACGGATACTTTGGATTCGGGATTTGGGATTTGACCCATCCCAGTTGTACACTATTGAAATTGACGGATATAGACACATGTGCACATGTGGAGGACTGAGGGGACGCTCTCAGATCCTCGAGCAGGATTAGGGGCTACAGGGTCCCGAAATCCTGATTTCAGATGCCCAGTTGAGTTATGGTCTTGGGCATCGAGTACACCCAGTTGAGTTATGGTCCTGGGTGTAGATAGACGTACAGTGAGTTATGGTCCTGGACGTAAAGTAGTTTTCAGTTTTCAGATTTTCAGTACACGGTTTTCAGAAATAGTTTTTTTTTTCAGATTTCTATTTTCAGTTTTCAGAGATGCCGCAATGAGTTTTGGTCCTGGGCATCAAGTATTCTCAGTTTTTAGTTTTCAGATCCCTAGTATAAAGTTTTCAGATTTTTAAGATTCAGACTTCAGAAATCAGATTTTAAATAAGAGTTTTCATGAACCGTTATTTTAAAGGAATTTTTGAGAAAGATAAAGTTTTAGAAATAGAGTTTTTCAAAAAGAAACTTGAGTTAATAGTTTTTCAGAAAAAGTTTCCAAAAGTACTTTTTCTAAAAGCTTAGCATGTTAAAGTTTTATATAGCATACATAACGTGCTTATGAATTGTATATGTTAGTAGTTCATTTGAGATGCATGTAGTTGACACTGAAGTATGATAGCATGATTACGTTTTTATATTTGTGATTGATGCCATGTGTATTTAAGGTTCACTTCGAAAGAACAAATGGTAAGATATTAGCGCTTGATTATATGATTTTGTATTCATGATTATGTAGTTAACCTTGTGAATAGTAGCATGATTTTATTCTAGTATATGTGCATCAAGGAAGATTGAATGAGTTGTTTGTTTGCTTAAAAAAAAGAAGAACATGTTGTAAGGATGTTAGATCTGGATAAATGGTGACATATGGGTAGTAATAGTAGACTAGGTAGTTCACAGAAATAAAGCTTCAAATTGTCTGATTTGATGACTTTTCAATATAATGAGAGAAAGAAAGTTATAATAAGTATCTGAACTAGATTAGTAAGGAATACAGAAAGTAGGTAAGAATCTGTGTAGCACAGCAAGCATGACAAGTCTCATATATTGGTGATATAGAAACTTTACATGTAAAATTACCTATAGTTTTTAGATACTCAGTAATGTATATGACAAAAGAGTTTAGCACCTGATGATCAGCTAAGGTAACAGGTTTGTGAAATGATTAGGAAGTAAATAGTTAATTCGGACTTTATTATTATTTGCATGATTACTTACTGAGTCATTATGACTCACACCACCATAATTTTGTAGTTTTGCACATCAGTAGTTGTCTTATGGGATCAGCAGATGCTCGGTGAAGACATTGAAGACGGTGGATTGCCTAATTGCAGTCAAGGGAGTCATGGGTCGAGTTATGGGTCCTCACGGTCCTTGTATAGTTTTTGTATTTGCATCTCAGTTGCATAAAACATGTAATAGTGTAGTTATTGTTTTGAGTTCTGGCCGGAGGCCAAGCATTTATTTTTTTTCCTTGAGTTCAGGCCTGAGGCCTTGATGTTGTGTTCCGGCCTGAGGCCAAGTTGGTTATGTTTTGTTGTATTTGGATGCTGGCTACAGGCCAGGTTGCATGATGTTACTACATTATGCCGAAATTTTGTTAGATTCAGAGGCTATGGAGATGGTTTTCCTGTCTCCTGCCGGTAGCATCCTGGCCTAGGCGGGATGTTACAAGCGAACCCAAGCCCGAGAGTATTTGCGGGCCCACTCGTATTTCGAATCTAGTGGGGCCCACAAGTCACATCAAGCGTCAAATCGCTAGTCATATCAAGCGTCAAATCACTTGTCACTTTGAGTGACTTGACAACTTGTCACTTGATTGATGTGAATAGTTGATGTAGTGGTTGGCATAATTGCCTTTGACTTTTTGGAAAAGGAAAAATGGTATATGTTTATTTGTTTTTGAAAAACAATTAACTAATAATTTTTTTAACACACCACACATCTCTCTCTTCTTCCCTCCTCTCTTGCTCACGGCCTAGGGCCACTTCTTCTTCAAAATTCTGCACTTAGCCGAGACATGAAGAGGAGAAGTAAGGTGATTTTTGCGGCAAAAATTACCAAGTGCTAGCACGCTTTAAGAGTTGTATGAAGGTAATAGGGAAACCCACCCGTGGGCTTGGAATACACATCAAAAGCTTGGAGCTTGAGATCATCCATGGCCATAAATGGAGGATAATTTTTCAACCCAAAACCGTGAGCCTCATGGAGCCAAAGCTTGAAGTTTTGTTCAACACATCGCAAAGTCGATCGATGTAAGTATTATGCAACTTCTTTGATGTATTTGCACTTGTGTTTCATTGCCTTATTCGATCCTCGGGACTTAGAGAAACCCAACATGTAATAGATTGATTTTGCTTCAATTTTTGTTGGACATAAATTGAAAATGATGAACACGATTAAATTGGATTAATTAGTGTTTTGGAAACATTAGATTAATTGGTTAATTATGTTAATTGCACTTTAATTAATTAATATGTAATTTGGAATAATGTGTTAATTTAATTTGTAGTAATTGAGCTTAATGGGCTTGGTTGGGCCAAGTTTGGTTTTGGTCAATTGGGTTGGATCCAAATGGGCCTAAACCATTTCTATAAAGTCCAAATTATGCAATTGGGCCTTTAAATAATTTAATTGGGCCTAAATTGATTTTTGGCATAGGGTGATTCCTAATTGGGCCTTGGCATCTTGGGTTTGATCCATAATGGCTAAAGCTCATGCCTAAAGAATCAATTGAAAGCCCATTGGACTTTAATTGAATAGTATTAAATGCTAATTGGGCCTTTGAGACCCGTAAAGATTGGATTTGGAATCAAAGTCTAAAAGTCACTTTTAAAAGTGTAATTATTTAATTTGGAATTAATATAAATTAATATTGAATATAATTTAAATTGGATTTAAAAAATTGTAGTTCGATATAATTCAAGAATACGTACTTTGAGTATTTATTCTTAAACGAGTTGGACTCGCTCAAATCAAATCGTTGTTTGAACATTGGATAGTCATTACTTCAAAGATTAATTAATTGGATTAGATTGATTAAATAACATGCTTTGTGTGAATACTTGGATGTATGAATAAATAATGCATATCATATGGATATTATAAGGGTGAGGGCAATTTTGGAAATTATTGTAATAAATTTAGAATTTATTAAATTGGACCTGCGTGTTCAGCCTATTATCTCCTTATCTCATTATATTTCTCTTTTCACCAATTCCCTTCAATGTAAATGAGGTTTCTTTAGAAGTATTATGTTATTGGGTAGAAGTATGAATAGTGCTAGCGGGAGAGAGGAAATAGAGAGATTTTTTTTAGGAACAAAGTTTTTTATATATCCATCCGAATATCATTATTATTTTATTCACGCCTTATTATGCTTTTAGAATGCATGCTTAATGGTGTATGATGAGACCTAATAAAGATAATAAATTGGTTGCCAAATCGCTACCTTTGTCCATCCCGGATATGTTTGAATCACGAAAGCTTTGTTCCATATCGTACGTCTTGGGCAAGTTGTGATTTGTTGGCCAAAGACAAGGTCACTTCTTGTTCATCGACCTCGATTACGAAGCTTTCCCACTGTCAAGGGTCACACTTAACTGGTTTCATTAAGCTTGTTGAGCTAAAGCCAATGCTTAGTTGATTCAGAGGAAAAAGGTTAGGCAATATTTGGATATATTGGCATATATTAGATATATGTTTAGGACTAGGAGGTTCACCTACTGGATCTAGGAATTGGATGAGATCCAATTGATCTTAGAGATCTACCTAGTTAAATTTTATACAGCTTGTTGGCCAAAGTCAAGGTTGTGTATCTTTTAACGGGATCCTAGCCGACTAGGAAACTAGCTTTCCCGAGTACTCCACATAGGGTTAGAGGCTCGTCGAAAAATAGTGAGATGCAAGTATTAAATTTGTAATTTCGTTTAAATACTTGCCAATACGTGCTCATTTCATTTTTCGTCATTAATTATTTATAAATATATTAGTTGGACTAATATTCAATTGTTTTTTTAATTGAACAGTTGTACTGTATTCAAACTACTTCATTTATAGTTGATTATATAATTGTATTATAGTAATCAATACATTTGAATTTAACCGATCATTTACAGTTGGTTATATAGTTAGACTATAATAATCATTACATCTGATTGTACCCGAAATCGTTAATTGGATAGTTGGACTATAGCAATCATTCTAACCGAAAGATTAACGTCAAATGACATAATCCTAGGTGAAAATGTCTTTTACGGTTTTAATTTTCATATTGGGAAATAAATCTCAAGATAGTCTTGGAAGTTGATAAGTTACTCTATTTGATAGAACGACCTCTCGGGCCTAGCCCATAGTTGAGCAAATAGTAGAACATGAACTTTGGAAGACTCATCATGATGATAACTTTAGTGCTCAATCCGTTATGCTTGCCGCAAAGACACCTTAATTTCTTCGTAAGAACTAAAGATTAGATCCTTATACTATGATGTTAAAATTAAAGGATCTTCACAGATCTAATCTTAGATCTTAGAAGTACTAATTGCAATAGAAAACTCTTGGAGAGTTAATGGCTATGCCCAAGGAGACACAGCCAGAGCTTACAAAAGGGCAATAGGCGCAAGGCGCATCTTACTTCGACATCGCAAAAGGTCAAGGCTTGACCGAAGGCTTCTAGGGATGTGAAGAAAATGAGCAATGGCAAAATCATCACAGTTTTCTGGGAAAACAAATGATATATCCTAAAATGTCTACCTAAACTATGGCAAACGGGGTCACTGAAAGCGTGACTACCGTATGGACAAAGCAGACATGAAGGAAGTGAAGGCGGGGCAAGGCTTTGGCTTCAGATATGTTTGTTATAAATATGTCCACTACTAGTTTTAAAATTGGATTTTGATACTAGATATGGTACATACATATGTACTAATTGTGTGGGATCTGCTGATTAGCAAGAGACTGGCTTCAGATAAGATCGACCTGCGAGTCAAAAATGGGATAAGAGTCGCTGTTTTGGCTATGGGAACCTAAGTTTTGGAACTGCCCATTGGGCATGTACTTAAATTAGGAAACTGTTACAATGTACCTAGTTTGACTAGAAACATTATCTCTATATCTAGTTTAACCCGTTGTGGGTATACCTTTATGTTCCAGAACACTAGATGTTTTGTTTATAAAGATGATATGGAGATAAGCACATTAGATTTGAATAACAGTATTTATATTTAGAATATAAATGAATCTCAAACATATAATATGACAAATAAAAGCTCAAACTAAATAAATTTGTTGAGACTTAAAAGTGGCATTGTTGTCTAAAACACATTAATAAGACTCGTATATCCACACTTTCGAAGAGTGGATACTACGACAGATTTGATTCTAATTCAAATGATGTCTACGAATCTGGTTTATTAGGCAAAGTGCCTAAAACACCTTTTACTTGGTAAAAGTACAAGTGCCACCGATATGTTAGCTCTCGTTAACAGTGACGTAAGTGGGCCCATGTCTAGCTAGGCTAGAGGTGGATATGAATACTCCGTAACCTATACGGATGTGGCATCGCGTTACGGTTATGTGTATCTTATGAAACACAAGTCAGGAACTTTTGAGTAATTCAAAGAGTTTCGGCACGAAGTAAGAAAATAGACCTGTAAAAGTATTAAAAATATTAAGGTTAGACCATAATGTAAAATACTTAAACATATGAGTTTTAAGATTACTTGAAAGAGTATGGAATTTTTTCAAAGTGGACTTCTCCCGAGATACCTCAATTTGACGGTGTGTCCGAACAGAGAAACCGAACTTTGTTGGACATGGTAAGGTTAATGATTAGTCGCTCTGAGCTAACGATTTCCTTCTGAGGATACACATTAAACAGTGCAATACTTATTTTGAATAATGTTTCATGAAAATCTGTTAGACAGACTTCATATTAGATATGAACAGGAAAAAAACCGGGTTTCTCATTCTTGAGGATTTGGGAATGATGGGCATACGCTAAATGTTTGGATGGTACCAAACTAGAACCCAAATCAGATAACTGACTATTTGTATATTGTCCTAGGGAAACCAAAGTATAGTACTTATACAACTCATAAGAGAACAATGTAATTGTTGCTCTCCATGCGGTTTTCTAAGAGGAATTCCTATATGCAGTGGTAAATAGGAGGAAAGTAAAACTTGATGAAAAAATCGGAGTAATATTGTTCCAGGCACCGAGTCCTCACAGAACACCAACAGTTCATCAAGAATGAAATTGTACCAATAATCTTCGAATACACAAGAATCACGTAGGTCGGAGAGAGTTAAAAAACAACCTGGGAGGTATAGGTTTCTGATCTCACCTCATGTCGATATCAATCTTATTGAGGAAGACGAACCGGCTACGTATGAGGTAGTGATACAAGGTATTGACTCATTTTATGGCAAAGTGCCATGAAGTCCGAAATGGATTTTATGTATACCAACCAAGTTTGGATACTGGTTGATATACCAGAAGGCATTGTGCCTATTGATACTAAATGAATTTTCAAGGAAGACATACATGGATGGAAACATACAAATTTACATAGCTAGGCTTGTACAGAAAAGGTATCGTCAACGACATAGTGTCGACTACGATGAAATTTTTCCACTTGTTGACATGATTAAATCCATTCGGATAATGCTTGTTATAACTGCATATTTCATTTATGAAATATGACAAATGAACATCAAAATCACTTTTCTTAAATGGAAACCTTTTGAAGGATGTTTACAACAACCTGACGGTTTTATCATACCAAAACATGCAAACAAGGTTTATAAGTTAAATCGATCCATTTATGGATTGAAGCAATCATAGCGTTCTTGAAACCAACGTTTTGATGAGATCATAATGGTATATGATTTCATTCAAAACGAATATGATTCTTGTATATATAAGAAGGTTAGTAGGAGCGTACTGACAATAAATGTCCTATAAGTTGATGTTGTATTGCTTCTTAGCAATAACATTCCCATAATATAATCAGTGAAAGCCTGACTTTCATTAAAATTCTCCATGGAATACCTGGGAGAAGCATGTTTTATTCTAGGATTAAAGAACTATTGGGATAGATCTAGAAAGCTGCTGACAACCCTCACAGAGTTCGTATATTTTTTGAAATGTATGTGACCTGATGTCTCATATGCTTTGAGCATATATAGACGTTATATGGCCAATCCAGGTGATGGTCACTAGATTGATGTAAAGAACATCCTTGAGTATCTTGGATGAACTAAGGATACTTTATGGGAATATGGGGAAATGATAACTTGACTAGGTTCACCACTGTAAGTTTCCAAACCGAATAAGGGTACATATTTAGTTTGAATATCGGAACAGTGAGCTGGAAATCTTCCAAGCAAGATTCTGTTGCCTAATAAATAACAAAAGCGGAACATTGCTGCCACTGAGGCCGTAAAAGAAGCATTTTGGATCTATATAATCCTAATTGGATTAGGTGTAGTTCTGTTAGCAGCTGAGCTGGGTTACAGCATAGGCAAAGGAACCGCGGTCTCATCAACGATCTAAGTATATACTTCGACTATTTCATCTGATTCGTCAGATAATACGTTGTGGCAATGTGATGATTGAATCAAACGCATCAGATGATAACATTGCAAATCCACTGATGAAAGATTTTTCTCAGTAGAAATTTAGCGACCCGTACATAGTTCAGGTGTAGGACACTTGATTGATTGGCTATAGGCCAAGTGGGAAATTGTTGGACAATTATGACCCATTGCATCACTATTGGTACAGAACATGGTGTTGTTGTACAAATTAACTATGTGACAAAGGAAATTGCTCTTTTATCATTTGTAATTGAATTACCGGGATATAAATGATAAAAGTCCATATGATTAGTACCGAATTAATAAGATATGAGACAGTATTAATCCAAGTAAGGTTTAATCATTAAATATCCATAGTCGTAGTATTATCGAGACTGGACAATGCGGAATAGACTAGTATTACACTTGTGCCTGTTATGAAAGCGTAACAGCATAGTTCTCATATTTTTGGGTATTGGATACTCATATAGGTGTAATAGGAGATTCTGTTTACCGATGGTATGGAAACAGCTTCGCTCTAAATAGACCCCTCAGAATCTCATTGGTACTGGTAGTATGACTATATATCGATGAAAATCCAAATAACGGTAGGTGTATTTGGTCTTAACCTGAGACTTGCATCGCTAATACTTGCGACAATCAGTATACTTTGGTTTTGGTCATCTGGGGCTTTAACAGGTTCTGTGTACGCCTCTTCTGAGTATACTGAGAATCGTAGTGTATTGGGTGTGATGTCAATATGGAAGTATCACTTCAGTCATATGGAGATGATGATCACGTAGGATACGAAACTAGAACTCTTAAGTACTGCAGTCATCAAGATAATATGACTAGGTCATGATTATCCGATTATAGAGACTAGTTACCAGAGATCTGATATATGCTTCGTACGGGACAGACATAATTCCAGCCCTAGGCCTAGCATTTGACATCCATACTGGATCGTAATACTCAATACTACGTATACTACGCCTGACAAAGATTACATAATCCTTTAAAGAATATTTCTAGAGAAATGGGTAGGCACGGTGCTTTGATAGAAGCCAACCATGTCTTGTAAATCAGTAAGAATGTGGTACTAGGTACGCATATTTTCGGATAGTTCGATGACCGTATTTACTACCAACATATCCATGGATCTCTTGGGTTACTTCCCGAAAATTCACCGATGAGATTTGACTCGAACAAAAAATTAATCTGGGATTAATTATAAGAGAGAAAATTAATCTGGGATTAATCACGACAATAATTAATTTGGCAATTAATTATCATAGAAACAATTAATCTGTGATTAATTGCGTCGAGAATTTATCTGGGATTAAATTCGTTGAGAAGAGAGAACGTGATTAATTTGGAATTAATCGGCAAAATAAATTTAATAGTTAAAATTGGATTTTACTATTTAATTTATTTATTTACGTTAAAATAATATATTGGATATATTAAATGAAATCAGATTTCAAAGCGGAATTGAAATTGGATTTTAATTCGAGCGAACGAATAAATTTAGAATTAATTCGTAAGCGACTTTCATAATAATATTGCGAGGCAATATTATTTAATTAAATTGGATTTAATTAAGTCGCAACGGTAAATTCGTTTAATTCGAAATTTAACGAACCCGGGCCCGAGCGAAGTTACGTGTTGGATTGTCCGACTTAAATTTGGAATTTAAAGTGGGGTCTAACAACTTACATCAAATGTCTACACAAGTGATGGAAGTTGTTAATAGTTGAGAAAAAGCTTAGATTGCTTTTGACACACTCAACCAAGTCCAACACTCAACCTAACTATATATTAATTTGGTCAACTTTAGAAGTTGTAACAAGTTACTATTCACAGTAAACAAAAATCTCTTTTTCTCTCCCTAGCCATGGCCGAACTTGCTTCTCTTGGAGGGGAAAAATTTTCTTTCATTTTTGTTCTTGCTAAAACATAAAGGAGTGAATCAAGTTGATAGGGAAACTCACCCAAGGGCTTAGAACTCTATTCCAAGCTTGGAGCTTAATCAAATACATTGAAAAAGTCTTGAAATTCATCCAACCAAAGTAAGTAATTTCCGCAACTTATTTGGTAATTTTCACACACGAATCACTCTTAGACGATCTTGGCATATTCTAGGAACACTTACATTTAGAACTTAGAATTTTCTTTTCAACTATCCAGAATTTTCTCTTCATAACATTTCCTCTTGTGTTATTGGCTATAAAAATAGGAGTCTCCCGAAAAGCAGTTGACATGACCAAATGCCCATCACCACGACCAATATTAGTCTACTAAGAGCCAAAGAAGTACCTTCAGTATCAAATGTCTCCTTCCACAGGGGGGTTAGTCTCAGTCTCTTTTCTTCTAAGACAGACCTCCAATTTCGCTCAGGTACAGGCAGATTGAGGATGAACTTCATATTACAGACGACACTGCTGGTCGTATCGAACGCTTTATTATGTAAAAGACCTGCAAGGCAGAAGCAAATAAGCCCCCGTCAATAAAAGTAATTATCAAATACTATGAAGAAAGACACTCACTCGATGGACTCCAATATTTAGAGATTCAGCCAACTCCAGCTGACCCAAATTGGGCCAGTCTCCCCTATAAATTATCGCCAACCCCAACTCCATATACTCATTCTTCTGGCGAATATAAAAGTGGTATCTCCTCTTCTCAGTCAGGTGTTCTTTGAAGTGATAGGTGTACAATAGATCTCCCACTCTAAAATCAATCCTTAATTCAAAAATCTTGCACTCAATCAATAATAATATTTTTTGACTGTTGGGCATCAATCACAAGGGAGCCAACTCATAGTGACTAACTTAGGCACATGAATCTAAATTCGTCAGCGAAGGGACGATCGTAGAACCTTATCCATTTGAATATTCTGTAGCTAATTATCTCACTCGACGTGGCCAATGTCACCTCAATCAATGAAGGAAACTTGTATCTCAGTTTCATCTCCCTCATCGACTCTTCGGTCACTCGACTAGAAGAATTCTTCGTTAGAATGTTCATCGGCTCATTAGTACTAGGTGTCTCACTCGACTCTCCAATTGCGGGTAAGGTCCTAAGTGGTCTTACATCCTTAGGTACTCCTAAAGATAGCTCGACTATTTAAAATATTCCAAGCTTACCCAAACATCCATATGACCACTCAAAGTTGGCTTCTTCCATAGTTGACTCACTGGGAGATCTAGAAGCTCTATCAGAGGATCCAACATACATGTATATAGGGGTATTGCTAGAGTCTATTGAACTTTCACTCGGTAATTAGTTCAAATGACTACACAATACTCAACTTATAAACAACTAAGTCCTTGAAATCTCTACTCCCTATGGATTAAAATCTTCAAACATAATCCCTTAAATCTTACTAAAGCCTAAGGATCAAATTGCCTAATTGATCAAGAACAGTATGAATCTGCTGAAGAATGCGTTGAAAGAACTAAAGATAAGGGGAATGCGGAGTATCTTGAAGATTATGAGAGCTCTTCCAACTTGCGAAATGAGAGAAATTTGGTGAATGAAGCAAATGAGCCTCATAACCTCACTTATGCCTATTTACCATTTGGCGTTTCATTTTCCCGCCTAAAAACACCTCGAAACTCTCGCTAGGGCTACAATAACAAGAAAACATATGAATAAAACCCTCGAAGTCTATTTCAAGAAACCCAATTAGAGCTCAATACGTAAGAAATAATAAACAATGCTGTCATCTATGGATATTTTGTACTCATGGGAGGAGGAAGTTATGATTGCTTGAGAGAGGTTAGCCCTTCACACCTCTGACCAAGATTGGAAACGTCCATGTTCTTCAAACAACAGGGATAGACACTTATTTGGCTTAGACGACACAACAAGCAGTTTATATCCTCAGACAACCTACAAACACAATTCTTGACTTCCAAATATTCCAGATGACCGAGAGGCACCTTCCATCCATGAAATCATCTTCAAACTACAGATGATGATTAGTACTTTTCCTAATCGACAGAGAAGGATATTCGATGACAATGAAGGATCTCCCACTATTCTAGAAGATTTTAAAGGACTGTCATTTACTCCAAACGACATAGCATGGTCCTTACTCTAACAGATCCCCAAGGACCACCAAATAATTCAATCAGCGTAAATCAGGTTTTTGTTTTTGGACACAAAAATAATATCAAATGACCTGGTAATTATGGTCGACTTGGTTATCTCAGTCGACTAGAGTGAAACTCAACCAACATAGCTCTTTGCGGATATGTCATCAAGATTCCAATCAACATTAGGCAAATAGTATACCGATAGTGAAGACCAAGACCTTTATCAGGTCTACAAGATGTTAAATACACCCTCAGACCCTCAACAGGTCTGATCGATCTGTTCCAGTCGACATGAACATTCCTCATTACTCTTATCGAGTCAAGTTAAAGACTTTGACCTTCATCTGGTCCGGACCACAAAAAAGACTTCAATAAACCTTATTCAGGTTTGGTCGATTGGAGATTATCATGGACCTTCATCTGGTCCACTCGACGGGAACATTTCATATGACTCTTATCGAGTCAAGTTGAAGACCTCAACCTTCATCTGGTCCAGTCGACGAGAATATTCCCCATGACTTTTGTCGAGTCAAGTTGAAGACCTGAACCTCCATCTAGTCCACACGACATAGAAGACTTATCTGGACCTTCTTCATGTCTGGTCGATTGGAGATTATCTTAGACCTTTATCTGGTTCAGTTGATGGGAACATTCCCCAAGACTCTTATCGAATCAAGTTGAAGACTTGGATCTTCAGCTGGTCCAGTCGATATAGAAGACTCTCATCTACCTTCTTCAAGTCTGGTTGATTGGAGATTATCATGGACCTTCATATTCTCCAATAGATGAGAACATTCCCCATGACTCTTGTCGAGTCAAGTCAAAGACCCGGACCTTCATATGGTCCAGATGATATAGAAGATACCCCTAGACCTTCTTCGAGTCTAGTCGACTAGAGTTTATCTTAGACATTCATAAGGTCCGGTCGACGGGACATTCCCTAATGGCCTTAGTATGGACAAAGAACCGCATGGATCGCTCTGGTCCAGTCAACTAAGAAAACTCTTGAACCCTCATCTACGTAGCATGCCCTTCAATTGGTCTAAAGCAATGCCGATAGTCCAAAAGAAATGGTGATTTCATACGACAAACTCGTAAGGATACTCTCCAAGTCAATGACTCTTTAACTTAAAAAGTATATGACAAACTTTACAGGCCAAATTTGGGCTAAGGACCCACACGTAAGATAAAACCCAGTTCACATAATGCCCACAGGAGGCCTCGATCTACACATATGATTCCTCCACAGGGCCCATGAACCCTTACACTCAAATAGAAGAACCCCATAAGGCCTAAAGGCTTCCAGAAACCCATATGACTTGTAAGGGTTTAAGCAAGATCCTAATCATATTACTTGATGTCACATTCAATATTATCTGGCCAGTTTATGCCCTAGTTCCTTCTTAATAAGGAAATTCAGTCTTTGAATTAAGGTAAACGACCAACAAAACGCGGTGGTATATATCAAGTACCATATAGATTACACATAATCCGGATATCTTGGCACTCTTAATTCAACCTTGATTTAACTACCATTTTCTTAAATAATCTTGGAATACAATTTTTCCAAGGAATTCTAATCCGACTTGGGGGCTACTTCACAGCCTATAAAATGATTGAGGTAAAAATACACAAATTTGTACTTTGAACATCGCTAATTCGGCTTGATTATCTAGTATTTGATCCTAATTATAGTTTATTTTATGTCTTATTATTAGAAAGCAATGGAACATTAATCTTAGAGCAATTACAATGTTTCGGGACCATATTGACACATCGAAAGCACGTGGGAAGAGCTGAAATACTGAATTGGTGAATTCCAAAATTCAAATAGTGTCGCGCGCCCATCTACCGGTGTCGCGATGCCACCTGTAAAGTTCCAGAAACTTAATTCAATCATGTTTTATGAGTATAAGGACTTCAGGGCTTCCCTATATAAACCCAAGCTCGTCCAAAACCCTAAAGGAAGAGAGAAAATAAACAACAAAGAGAAAATCACATATCTGATAGAGAAGAACGAGTAAGCTTCAGGACAGACAGGATGCTTCTCCGATTTATCCTGACTATGTCTCTCTTCTATATCGATAACTAATCTCCTAGGTAGAGCGAATGATGAACTCTTGTAATTCAGTTCTTATATTCATGTTTTTTATTCCTGAATATTTTTCAACGTTTAATATAATTGATGATTTGTTATTCTCTATTATCTTGTGATTATAATGAATCAAGAGATTATATTTTACCAATTTGCATATAGGAATAGTGATGCTTCTTCTATGTGTGATTGGGGAACCCAGTTGTGTCTGGTAATGTTGTTTTACAAGTTAATCTTCTGCTATAGTATTTCTTGTGAGTATATTGTTGATGTTAGATAGGTCATAACGATAACATTATGTGTTGTTAATATAGAAAAAGCAATTTAGCAGTTACCTTAGAATTTAATATGTTTTGAATTGAAATATCTTCCGATTATTTGTTTGGGATATGAAATCTTCAATTGAGTAATAAAAGGAATCAACTGCTAAATATAGGAATTTGATACAAGAGGGATTCCTGGCACTTTGTTGCTTCTCTCTACTTATAACTTTTAAGTGTTTTTCGTAATCTTTAATTTACATTAACAATTCAATCATTCTCTTTAATTAAGTTATTACTGATGTTTTATTTAAGTGAATTAGTTCCTTTCTAATCATCTCTCTAAGGAATCGACACCCCAACTATACTGCGATAACCACAAGTGTTTTTTGGGCGTAATCAAATGTTGGCGTCGTGTCGGGGAGACAGTTTACAAGCAAAATGAGCAGATTTGCTTAGTCAACAACAAAGCAGTAACTTTGTTCCATCTTTTTTTTTACTTAGTTATTTTATTTCAATTTCAGTTTTAGTATTGGATTTTTATTTTTAGTTTAGTTTAGTTTCTTTTATTCCTATTTCTCGTATTATTTTGTTTGAGTGCATGCTTAAACTTAGGAATCGGTTTGGTAGATTTGTTAGAACTAAAGAAGACAATTCAGATTAAGAAAATTTGTTTGACAATCTTTTTCCCACACCATCTACATCTAGCGCACACAACATGAGTGATTACGAGAGGCCACTCATTAGGTCTCTTGAGAAGTACCTTCATCCCACTTGCATAGCTACACCATCATGCATAATATTTACCCTTAATGCACCACATATAGAATTTAAACTGGGAATGATACAGTATCTCCCAACCTTTCCTGGTTTGGAGAATGAGAACTCTTATGTGCACATTAAGGAATTTGAAGAGGCTGTAGGAAAATTCCATGATCTATTTGGTACTATAGATACAATTAGACTTAAGTTCTTCCATTTTGCCCTTAAGGATAGATCTAAAAACTGGTTGTATTCTTTGAGACCTCATTCAATAGGATCATGGGGTGAGATGACACATGTATTTTTCAATAAATACTTCCCACACCATAAAACTAATACTTTGAAAAGACAAATCTATACCTTCTCCCAGAAAGATAGTGAAATCATTTATCAAACTTGGGAAAGTTTTAAAAAGATGTTAGCTAGTTGCCCTCACTATGGGTATGAGAGTTGGCACTTAGTGAGTTACTTTTATGACTGTCTAATCCCTAGAGAGCTCAAATTCATTGAGATAATGTGCAATTGTGAATTTATCCAAAATGACCCTGATGAGGTATTAGAATACTTAAATGACCTAGCTAAGAAATCTCACACTTGGACTGAACCTAATGTCATGTATAGCACTAATAGGACATGTCTCACTCCTTTTAGCGGAGGCATACACCACTTCATGGAAGAGGATAGCCTTAGAACACGGGTTGAGCTATTAACTAGAGAGATATGAGCCTTAAAAGCCAAAGATAGCAAGATAATGAATACGGCAGCCCAGTTAGAACCTCAAAGGGTATATTTTGTGTGTAAGTAGATTGACATCTAACCTAAAAGTGTCATGTATATGGTGAGATGAGTGAAACATATGAGGAACAATGTAATACCTTCGGGATGTACAAGAAGCCATACACACCATATTTGGACATCTATAACCCTAGTTAGAGGAATCATCCAAATTTTAGTTAGAAAAATAAGTCTCAATAGCCCACTCAAACACCACAACCTAAAGGTTACACTGCCCTCATGTATCATACATCTGCCATTCCTATGAATTCCTTAAAAGACACTGTGCATACATTTATAGAGGCCCAGAGTAAAACCAATCAAAGGTTTGAGTCATTAATAGATCAGGTGGTTGAAGACAATAAGGAGATAAATAATCAAGTCTCTAAGTTGACTAATGTTTTAAGTGTGCAGGAATTAGAAACATTCTCATCTCAGGCTCAACCAAATCCACAAGGGCATCACATGGTACATGTTGATCATGAGGCATCCAATGTAAAAGATGTTAATGCCATAATCACTATGAGAGGTAAGAAGGTAGGCTTGCATGACACCTCCAACATTATAGGTGACCCGAAAGATATTAGTACCAACAATCCTCATGAAGAACAAAAGACATAGAGCCCAGTTAGAGTACTTTTCCCTCAAGCTCTTAGGCCTATTGCGAGAGCTAGATACTCTAATGGTGAGATCCTAAAACATTTAAAGCAAGTAAAGATTAACCTTCCTTTGTTACATGTGATCAAACAAGTTCCCACATATGCAAAGGTTTTGAAGGATCGATGCACCATGAAGAGAAAACATCATATGAAGAAGACTGCATTCCTGACAGAGGAAGCAAGTGTAGTAATCAACCAGAGGACTCCACCAAAGTACAAAGATCCAGGATATCCCATCATTACCTGCCACATTAGCACATATGAGTTTTATCAAGCTCTATTAGATTTGGGTGCTAGTGTTAATCTCATGCCATATTCTATCTATATGCAGTTAGGGCTTGGAGAGATTCAGCCTACATCAGTGATTTTATAGTTAGCTAATCACTCTATCAGAACACCACGGGGAGTAGTTGAGGATGTTTTACTTGATAAATTCTACTACCCTATTGATTTTCTGATTCTAGACACTCAATCTATGGTTAACAGTGAGTCAAAAATTACTCTTATCTTAGGTAGACTTTTTCTTGCTACAAATAATGCCCTTATTAATTGTACGAATGGTCTAATGAAATTATGATTTTGGAAGATGACACTGGAAGTAAATATTTTCATGTTGAGAAACAACCACAGGATGATGATGAGTGTCTCTATACATACCTGATAGACACAGCCTCATCGGAATCAGCTTATTTACAACATGAATCTCGCCCCCCCCCCCCCGATCTGGACCTAATCCCAAAGAACCATAAAAAGATGAAAAATAGAATAGTACTCACTTAAAAATGATCTCTGGAAAGTTAAAAATGCGGTTAAGCCAATTTTTTCTTATGTGCAGCGTAAATCTTATCCATCAGTAGACCCTAGGGGATCAATGGATATAATGTTGCAGCCAGCTAAAAATTCATTTTCATGCCTTAATCACAAAAGTATGCCAAAGAAGAAAGAATATGGGACTATTTAGTCCGCTATATGGAAGCCACCATGACAAATTGGGTGGTTACGTCTGGCTTAAGACGTAATAATTAGCACTAGTGGGGAGACAACCTTTGCATCTGTAATTATTTTATTATTTTATTTTATTTTATTTTATTTTATTATGTGCTAATTACATGTTTATTATTTGCATTAGTATTTATGCAGGTGCTAATGCAACTCACACAGCCCGCACAATTAAAGTCTCACCAGCAGGAACCTGATCAACTCCATGTCTGGTAATGTTGTTCCTCACTCATTTTTCTTTATATTTTTCTTACATTGAGGACAACATAATTTTTAAGTATAGGGATGTATGCATGTACCTGTTATATATATATAATTATTAATTTTTAGTCCTTAATAGAAAAACATGAATCCAATGATGAATATTATTTGCTTTAGGATGAAATATTAGAACAAGAAGTTATTTAATATACTTTTATTTGGAGTAGTTGATCTCGGTTAGACTCTTAAGCACTTAACTATAGGTTTTTAGCAGTGAAAACCTAGGTTGTTGGCAAAGTGACTAGTTGAAGAAATTGATGTCGATAAATGATCATTTGATTAGATGTGTATTTTAATTTGCTAGTGTTATAATGTATGGTGTGGTTAAAAATTAAAAGAGAAAGCCTCGAAAGAAAAAAAATTAAACCACATATAATCAATAAGCGTGAAGCTACTCATGGGAAAGTGTTACGACCAACATGAGGATAAATGCTACCGTAAAGGGTAGGTGTGTTGAAAAAAAGATAAGAAAAAAGTTGAAAAAGATAAGAAAAAAATCATACCATACTAAGCACAGCAAAGCAATTACAGAACACAATTGAGATATATAGGTTGGTTTGACCCATCGGATCCCAATTTTTAAACGAAATCACTGAGTTGGCTTACCTAGGAGTTGAGCTGTGAATGAACCTTTACACACACACACTGTGAGTCTGGCTTATATGATTTATTCAATGACTTGAATTTGAGTTGCATTGAGTACTTTGAAAGTTCTCTGATTTCATTACTAAACATTCTTTGAGGACAATAATATGCGTAACTATTGAGACTATTTCATTTTGTTATTTTTACATATGTTTTGAATGATGTTTGTGGGTGTCGTCGCTGTAAGCTCTCACGAGACTATAACTCGTCCACTAGAGTCACATAGGGGTTTAAAGGCTTATTGTATACGCTAAATATAATTATGATCCCTATGAAAGTGGCTTAGATAGTTTTTATTTATTTTAATTTAGTTTAGTTCTTATTTTCTTTTTACGATTGAATTGCTGGGACTAGCAATAAACTGGTTGGGGGTTGTGATAAGTGCATGAAAATATACTTTGAAGCATCGCTAATTCGGCTTGATTATCAAGTATTTAATCCTAATTATAGTTTATTTTATGTCTTATTATTAGAAAGCAATGGAACATGAATCTTGGAGCAATTACACATGTTTCGGGATCTTACGGACGCATTAGATGCACGTGAAAATATCTAAAATACAGAATTGGTGAATCTAGAAATTTCAACTGGCATCGCAACGCCCATCTACCGGCATCGTAACGCCGCTTCAGTAAATTCACTTACAATTTACCTGAGAGTTGGGCACCGCGGCACCCTGGCAAAGTTTCAGAAATATAATTCAGACGTGTTTTATGAGTATAAGGACTCCAGAGTTTCCCTATATAAACCTAAGCTCATCCAAAACCCTAAAAGAAGAGAGAAAACACACAACAAAGAGAAAATCACATATTTGATAGAGAAGAACGAGTAAACTTCAGGCTAGACATGATGCTTATCCGATCTATCCTGACTATGTCTCTCTTTTATATGGAGAACTAATCTCCTAGGCAAAACTAAGAATGCACTCTTATACTTAAGTTCTTATTTTCATGTTTTTGATTCCTCAATACTCTTCAATGTCTAATATAATTGATGATTTTTTATTCTCTATTATCTTGTAATTATAATGAATCCAGAGATTGTGTTTTACCAATTTGCATATAGGAATCGTCATGCTCCTTCTATGTGTGATTGTGGAACCCAGTTGTGACTGGTAATGTTATTTTATGAGTTAATCTTCTGTTGTAGTGTTGCATGTGGGTATATTATCGACGTTAGATAGGTCATAACGATAACATTATGTGATGTTAACATAGAGAAAGTAATTCATCAATTATCGTAGAATTTAATATATTTTGAATTAAAATATCTTCTAAATATTGGTTTAGGATGTGAAATCTTTAATTGAGTAATAAAATGAATCAACTACTAAATATAGGAATTTGATACAAGAGGGATTCTTGACGCTTTGCTACTTTCCTCTACTGATAACTTTTAAGTGTTTATCGTAATCTTTAATTTACATTACCAATTCAATCCTTCTCTTTAATTAAGTTATTGATGACGTTTTGTTTAAGTGAATTAGTTCCTTTGTAACCATCTATCTAAGGAATCGACACCCCAGTTATATTGTGATAACCGCAAGTACTTTTTACGCGTAATTAATGAGGTTTAAGGATTTGATTCATTCAAGCTTTAGCAATCACACTTCAGTACTAAAAGCATACAATACCCATAAGCATTAGCCTACCATCCTCACGGTATTAGTCCATAATGTTCAAGGTAACCCCAACTCTTGCTCTTCCATTTATTTTGCTCATCTACATCACTGACTTGAGCATCAGAGTGCCTACGGCATCCACCATACCAATAGGTAGATACTTTGTGTTCACTTTGCCTTTGTTTTACAAGATCGTTAGTGTCCCAATATACAAATTCTTGATTGTAGGCCGAATTCAGCATCTATACCTGTAAATTCCACAGCATTAATATCACACACATCAATGTGAATAAGTTTTAAGGATTCGGATATTCATTCTATTGAATGAAATATTGTTCTATTCTTTTTCCTTTCAATAAATGCTTCACATTTATGTTGATTATCGATTGTAAACCTATGTATAAGGTCTATGTCAATTAATTTACATATTGTATCATAATTAACATGCCCCCACCTACTATGCCATATATTTTGTGACTCGATAATATAAAAAGAAGATGTAGCTTTATTATTATTTATAGTATTGTGTCGGTTGATAATCATTATATTAAATTTAAAAAGACTCTCAGTGAGGTATCTTTTTCCTATATAAACATAATTTTTTGTTAATACAAAATTGTCAGATATAAAAACTAATTTAAAACCATTCTTGCTGAGAATGGAATCTGAAACCAAGTTTTTTCTGAATATCAGGAACATATAAAATATTCTTCAATGTGAGCTTCTTCTCGGATGTCATTTTCAGAACTATCGTGCCTTGTCCAACCACTTTGGAAGTAAAAAAGTTTCCCATGGTTAGATGATCACCACCATCGACCTTCTGATAGGAGAAAAATATTTTGATGTCAGCATAAATGTGACGAGTAGTCTCTGTGTCTATCCACCACTCTCTCAGGTTACCAAATAAGTTGGCTTCTGTCATAACTGCTAAAATATTCATTTCTAAAATTTCATCAATCAGCAACTCATCTTTAGTGACATGGGCCTCAATTTTCTTTTCTTGCCCTTGTCTTGAGACTTTTTTTCCCTGTAGTCATTTGTCTTGTGACCATTTTTCCCACATACGTATCAATTTCCCTTAAACTTCTTACTCACTTGGGAAAAATCAGCTCCACTATTCTTTCTCTTTTTGTTACTTTTTCCATCCTCAATGATAATGGCCTTAGATTCCATGGTCTTATATCTAGCCTTCTCGGACTTCCTGTTGTCCTCTTCGATCCACAATCGAACTCCTAAGTCTTCAAGACTCATCTATTTCTTATTATGTTTCATATAACTCTTAAAGTTCTCACGTGATGGAGGTAACTTCTCAATTATTGTGGCGACTTGAAACGTCTCATAGAGTTTCTTTCCAATATTTCATGAATGATCAACTGTAGTTCACCCAACTGAGACATTATCGTCCTTGAATCTATCCTTTTGTAGTCCAGGAACTTACCCACGATAAATTTTTTTGTCTAGCATCTTATGTTTTATATTTCTTCTCAAAAGATTCCTAGAGTTTGTTTGCAGAGGTTTTTCTTTGGTACACATTGTACAAGGTACTATCAAGACCGTCCAAAAGGTAGTTTTTGTACAAGAAGTCGTCTTATGACCATGCCTCAACTCACAGTTGCCAAGCCGCTTCAATTTTTCCCTCCACAAGACCCGAAAGAGTTTTCTTGAGAAACTTAGCCCACTACAGTGTGGTAAGGTACAATAGCATTTTGCTTTGCCACTGTTTGAAGATTGCTCCACTGAACTTATCTGGTTTCTCTCCATAAGCGATCTGTATTGTGATATTTCCATTAACCATGTGTAACTATAAATAAAACAAATACCAATAAGTCTATACAAGGCAAATCACACAAATATCAACTTATGATCATGTTTATGTGTTACACTAATAATCCACATATTATTATTTTGGATAGTAGTACCAAATAATACAAGTCCTTGAATTTGTGACTAAAATTTCTTATGATAAATGGAAAAAAAAAAATGAAAATTCTCAGAGGACGAGGGGGTTCAGCGTAACTACTTAAATCTCCACCCTCTTAGGCTATTATCGTCTTGGTGTCAAAATTTCCTTAGTCATTTCTCGATAGAAAATCTTAGGCATTTAATCTTAGTGTTTCACTTCAATTATCAATTATAAGTATATCAATTAATTAAATAAATAAATTTAGTCAAGTTTAGATGGAATTAATTGTGTATAAATCGAACCAAGTCTTTGTGATACACTTTTAATTTTCAACCAAGTATATAACAAACAATCAATAAATAAGATTAAATATTTTCAACTTTATCACATAATCAATTAGGTGTATGTATGTGATATTTGAACACTCTAATATTAACTCAAATCTATAATAACCAAGTTTATAATTTTTTATGATTTTTCTAAATTAATTAAATAATTAATAAATCCTAAAAACTCATGTGAAGAGTCGTGACTATTAGACTTCATAATCCTAAAAACTCATGTGAGTAGTCGTGATTATTCGGCTTCATCAGAATCCAATTGCATGTGATGGCTCCTCACGCTGATGGCTTATTGTTCACGATGATCATACAAATTGCTTGTGGCTTATTATTGATGATAATCATGCAAATTGTTTGTGGCTTATTATTGATGATAATCATGCAAATTGTTTGTGGCTTATTATTGTTCATTCACGTAAAGCATCTACATGCAAATTGCTTGCAAATGTGCGCCACTCATTTGGTAAAACAAATTTTGATTTTGCCGTGAAATCGTTTCAAAGGATCAGGCGCACCAATTTTTTTATTTTTTTTTTAAAATTTGTTAAGCATAATCGTTAAAAGGTTTGAAACATGTAAAAAAAATCATATTTTTCGACACAAAGATAATAAATTCTTAAGATTGTTGGTGGTATATGTGTTATTAATAATTTTTTAACATGCATAATTCAATTAAAATTATTAACTAGCAAACATGCAATTCATGAATCAAATAAAAACATAAAGACTAAGAAAAACCTGGAAAGTATACCGTAGAAGATGAAGATTTCAAACCAAGTCTAGTAATTCACTATTTCCTTAAGAATTTATTAGCCCCGCCACGGTACACTACGGATTTCTTATGGCTAACGTTCTCCCAGGATTCTCGGCGACTTCTTGATTTAGGGGCACTCCTCGAATCAAGAACACGAACTATGACAAAATGGTGAGAACTCTCTCAAGTATGAGGACCTTAGATTTTCTAATATGCCTAAGATTTAGAAAAGAAGTGAGTGGCAAATGAAAAACCTAATGGCTCTATTTATAGATATGGAAAGTTGTCGTTGAAAATGTACTCTTAGGCATAAGAATGCAATCTTATAAAATGTTATATATATTCAATGTACCCTTTCAACTCAAAGGTTATATCTCTTCCATCTAAAAGATATATCCATTCATTTGATGTATTTAATAAAAGTAATATATTAGAAGCATGTATTGTCACTAAAGCACTATATAAATACATTTAATATTAGAAAATTTTCCTATATTTTCATCATGAATCCATAACCAAGTTGGGATCAAAATTGATAAATTCTGATCTTACCTGACCGTTTTCCATTTCTACATTTATATAAAGAGAAAACTATAAAAGCCATAACCACATTTAGGATGTCCAGTATGTTGAGCGGCGTGCATCGGTACACCACAACATGACACACTTCGTCAGGACACGTGTACATGGCACAACGCATACGTGGGCTAGGATGAGCCTAAATTTTTAGGCATGCAGACCATAAAAACATGACACAATTTGAGACGAACCAAAGTACATCACGCGAAAAAGCCAGTGAAAAGCCCACTTTAAAATTTATAATTTAATTGGATTACACTACTATATTTACATATTATTTAGATAAAAGAAAATAAATTATTAACAATAAATCAAATGATATTTTATTTAATCTCCATTAAATTGAATTTGTAGCATTAATGTTATATTAAAATCTAAATTATTAGTAAAAATTAATTTGAATTGTATTATCATTTAGTCGTCTATTTTTTGTTACATTTTCTTCTTTTTGTTAGTATATTTATATTTATGTTATTTATTCAATTTTAAATTCAATTATAATCTTTTAACGTACCACCATCTAATCAATCAAAGGTCTTCTAAAAATAATTCAAGAATTCATAGAAAATATTATAATTGTTTAATTTTTATTATTTTAAATTAAAATATTTTGATTACTTTTGAAGTTTTAAAAAACTATTTAAATTAATGTTTTATTGATAAATATGCACTTAAGTTTGAAGTTTTGTATTTATTATGTTACATTCGTAAATATTTAATTTTTTTTTTGTTTATTTACACAAAATATGTGACCCGAGCCGCAATGCATGACTCATGACACGACACGCGTGGGTACAAGTTGAACCTGTCTTGTGCAATTTGCAATACGACATGACATAATCCGGAGTTCTAGATAAAAAATAAACACATGAAACGCTCTTTCAAAAACACTCATTCTATTTTTGAGGGCCTGGTGCGCTAGAACCATCAGCTTTCTTCCTGTCCACCTCTTACTGCGAATGCTTTTTTTTTTTTTTTTTTTTTTTCCTTACGAAATCATGTTGCTATGGCTCATGAAGAGAAACAAGACAGTCACAGGCTAGCCAACTCAATGGGTCGGCCAGGCACGACATGCAACCTTCATTTGTCGGCTCCATAAGTGTTTATATAAATTTGAGCTCGAATTGAGCTTTACATTAATTGTTCGAATTCAACTCGTTAAGAAAATATCAGGCTCGAGTTTGACTCGAATTCGAATACTAAACGATTCGACTCAGTTCGAGCTCGATTAATTTAATTTAATTTAATTTAATCAAATTTTTGGTGCAAGTGTCTACATGATTTTTCGGAATGCCAATATTTCATTGTGTAAAAATATATACACTAAAATGCTGGTACTTTGCCGTGCATCCGTACGGAAATTTAAATTTTGTGTAGGAAACTACCTTATATGTATATATACAAGCTCATGTTAGGTTCATGTGAACTTTTTATCATGTGAATGCACGTAAAGTATTAATATTTTACCGTGTGAGTAGATTTTAAAAAAAAATTCACATGAACTTTACTTGAGAATCATTATATATATATCTAGTCAATTTGTGATAATACAATTCGAATAAAGTTTATTTTGAATAGTATTCGTGAATAAAAAATGAACCGAATTGAATTTTTGTAAGTTAGTCTCATTAATAATGAAATTATAATTTTCAAATTAGAATAATTTATTTATTAAATAAATCGATCTCGAAACAAACTAAATAGAGTAAAAGCTAGGCCTGTTCATGAGTTCATTGACGGCTCTCTATCTAACCACGTTTCACTTCCAGAGAAATAAAGAAACTTAGTGTGTGACTCTGTGCGTACATTGTAATAGATACAGATTGGCCGATAATAAAAACTAAAAGTTCGTACATCCCTTTCAATATATTGGCCTATGAACCTGTCTTTTCTCTATCTACTTTCAAGGATAAGGTCTCAGGAATATCTGATAAACCAATGACCCCACTTCTTTAATTTTTCAATCCAACGGTCCAAAACTTCCAGCTTCAACAAACATTGTAATTGAAAAAAAAACTCAACAAAAAAAAATCAAAATTTTACAACTACCCATTTTTCTTTGCACCATTTGATGATCTGGATTGTTCTTTGATTTGTATTTTGTTAATTATTTCACTCAATTTTGTTTGTGGGTTGTTCTTTGATTTTGTGTATATAAGTTTGTGTTGCTTTGTTTTGTTGGAGAAAAGGAGACACCACTATCTAGAGGCTTAAAATTGGAATCTTTTGGTATTTTGATGATGATGGAGTCTCAAAGATATTTTTTGTGGTGAGTGTTTTTCTTGAATTAATCGGACAAATCTATATTTTGTACTATTCTGATTGTAATTACACAAGTATGCACAATTATGTATTTTGTACAGAAAATGGCAGAGGAATTGGCGTTTGTCTTGAAACATGACGTCCATGATTTGTCATTTAATGCCGGCAACCTTGTTGGAGTTTTATGGAGATTAATATTTAGAGCTCTCATTTTTTTTTTTTTGGGGGGCCATAGTCGTTCATAAATAAGCAGATTCATTTTGTAGTCTCTTCGCTTACTTCTGGATTGTTGCTGGTATTTTTCTGTGTAATGAAATTTGTTATTTCACATGTTTATCAATTTCTAATGTTGTTGGTGCTTTTTTTCCCCGTCTAATTGATTGTTTTGATGGGTATCTAAAGTTCGATTTGGATCTTCTAATCGATTTTATTTATGTGCTCTGTTTTTGTTTCTACTTCCCTCTTTTTTGGGCTTAAACAGTTGGATTTTTATTTTTTTTTTGGGATTTTTCTACTGTTCTTGGCCATCTTTATCCTCCCGTTATCTCTTGTTTCTTTCTTCTCTGGTTTGGTAGTTATTGCTCCCGTGGCTCTTCCCCTGCT